>VDFB02303585.1:0-23240 GCA_007258455.2 Sequoia sempervirens
TTTGTTCTTGGAATGTATTGGATGTTAAATGCATCAAACCAGTCGATTGTATTTCGTACCCTCTGTCTGTAGGATTGAAGGCGATTATTCCTGACTTGCAAAAGATCTTTAATCTGTTTTACAATTAATTCTGCATCTCCTTCGCCTCTAAGCAGTTTGATCCCCATATCCTTTGCGTTCTTGAGACCTAATAAAAGTGCCTCGTATTCAACAGTGTTATTAGTGCAGTCAAATTGCAACCTATATGTGAATGGATATAGACGACCTTCGGGAGAAATAATCATTACTCCCGCTCCTGAGCCTGATGTCGAGCAATTGCCGTCAAACTGTATTGTCCACATTTTAGATTCTTCATTTGACAATTCTGTGGAAAGTGCGAATTTCTGACAATCTTCAGTCACTTCTGACACCATAGCATATGTGCTCGGACTTGTGTCTTGATATAGCACTTGAGCATGTGGATCCTGGGACTTAACCACTATAAACTTTGACTTTGTTTTAGGCTCCAACTATGTGCCCTTCTTCAATGGAATTGTTGCGAATGACCAATCCATTTGAATTTCTCCTCTGAGATCTTTGCAGAAACTCCTGCTAAGTAGAATCCCATAGCTGGTAGGAATATCGGCCACCAAGATGGTCATCATGATCTTCTTCTCAGGACATGACGCTAGCCTTACTTGTGCATCTTTAAGTTGACCAACTAAGGCACCGGCTTGGACTCAAGTGAGTAACACTTTTCTTGAGTAGAAGTGCACGATAGTCCCAATGCATTCATAATCTGTAGAGGCATAACGTTTTCAGAAGCTCCACTATCAATTATACAATTGCTCAGTTTGAAACCTCCTATATATAAGGATATATAGAATGGTTTTGGCTTCTCTTCTGCAGGCACGAAGGACTGTAGTAATGTTGGTTGAACAACAACCTTCTTTTTCACAACCTTTAAGATTCTATCCAGCTGCTTTGGATGATCTTGTAAATACTCGAGTTGAGAGATCTGTACCTTTGTCTTCATCATAGAAGACACGATGTCGAAACTTGCTGAAGACGAATCTAGAGCAGCCGGCAAGATGTTTTCTTGTGAAACTTTAGGATTGGAAGTAGAAGCTACTTCCTTTCGTTTTGCATTTGAATTCCGCTTCTCTTCTTCCTCCTTCTGTCCTTTGAAATGCTGCGCACGTGTGAACACAGGTGAGGTGACATTCTTATGATTAACCGCGAGAGAAAATTTGCGGTATTCTTCTTCTTGTTCTTCATTTACGGGTTCTCGATCAAAATACCCCGTTGCGGAGTCACCATCAAAATCGTCTGTCTGTGAAGAGACGACGTTTGAACTGGAAGGTACAAAACTTGAACTAGGAGCAGAATCAACAAATCCCATGAGTTGATTCATTCTTTGGTTTTCTGGACATGTAGCGCCGGTGTGTTCGACAGAATCATGGAAAGTGCAAAAGACTGTGGGCTTCTCAACTTCATTGTTTTGCTTCGGTTGTCCTTGCGGAAACTTCTACTTGTAGTTGTTATACGACTGGAAGTTGTTTCTCCTCAGCTGGTACTGCTGTTGTGGTTGAAATGATGGTGGTGTGGGAAAAGCTTGTTGCCCTTGAGGGGGTGACTGTCTCTTCAGTATAGTCAACTCATTTGCTACCTTCTGTAGCAATGGATCAGTTGACGCTTGCACGAGCGGTCTGATCGAATCATCTTTCATCTTTCCCGTCGTAATCATGTTGTCTTCGAGCTTGATTGCTTCTTCTTGAAGGAGCTGAAAGCTATCTTCTTCACTTATCTTCAAGAAAAAGGCAATTTCTGACGGCAGTGCATTGATGAAAGAACTCATCAGAATTTCATCAGATGGATTTAAAGTGTGAGAAAGACGTGTAACAAGGCGGTTAAACCTTGCTACAAATTCCCTCATCGGTTCATGTTTCTCCATCTTCGAATTCAAGAGTTGTGCAAAAAGTCTGTGACTGTTCTCGGCAGGTTTGAACCTTGCCAAGAACTTCTCACTCATGACGGCCCAACTGGTGATAATGCCTAGCTCAAGATTGTTGAACTAGTCTGCTGCGTTGTTCTCAAGAGTCTCCACAAAGAGACGTACTGCGATGTCCTCATGTGCAACATGCAAGACGAAACATGCCGCCGTGAATGCTGTAAGATGTTTATCTGGATGTCTGGAACCATCGCCATGAAATCTCGGGAAAAACTTGCGTGAACCCTTGGGTAGTTCATGGTGTCCTTGTAAAGCCAACAGTCCAATATTGTTGGGAAAAATATTGTGACCGTCATGGTTATTGTTGTTACGAGAACCCATTTCTTCAGCTGGAATGGGAATCTCTTCTAAAATTTCTCCTTCAGTGAACTGATCAGGAGCCTCTTGAAAGACAGGATACAAAATAGATACAAAATAGCAATGTTATAGGCAAATCTGGCTTAGCATATATTACTATTGCGTGCAAAAGTTATGTACAAATGAGCAAAAGCTCTTATTTATAGACATCGAAAGGTGTAGGGAACCCTAAAATCACCTTGAGTCAACTACAGTCTTGCAATGCATGCAAGATTTATTGCTAAACCCTAATAAAGCAAACTATATAGTTAATTGGAAAGCTACCATCAGTTAACCGAAACATCTAATCTAAAAATGGACAATGTGCAAGCATGCATGTCCTTATTGAAAACAAAGTTAATTGGAACACTACCATCAATTAACGAAAACCCTAAATGTAACTCCTAGTGAACATAGGTAATCGTAGAATAGACATGTATGAGATGTGACAGCAAGTTAACTTGAAAAGGTGACGCCAAGTTAACTCCTCTGTGTAATGTCTATCCTGAGAGGTGGAAACTTTAGTCTACTGGCTGTGATTTCAACCAACCAACCCCTCCACGAGGTTGTTGATTGCGTCACTATCTGGGGCACTGATACTCTGCCGAAGTATACTGTGTCTGTGCAACATGTCCTCACTAGCTGTAATCTGGCACTGAAGTTCACCTCTGCTCCTGGTTGCTTCATCGAACAACGCGGACATGACTGTAAGCTGATCCATCTTACAGCCAATGGTCTCCCCACTGAAAATGCCATGAATGAGTGCCTGGAGCTCTGACTGGACATCAACAAGCTCAACATACGCACCCTCAATTTAATACTGGCACGGTATGCGAGACACGAGAGTGCTCACTAACCGGAGTGCACTAGTGACGTGCTCTCTACTCTCAGCCAACTCTGATGCCATCGTTTCCTTTATCTTCGCCTTAAAAACCAACTGTGTCTTCCAAGCGAAGATAGCCTCTTTATCTTCTGCATCTGTGACTGATTCATATGCCATACTCAGGTGAGCAATCATAATCTCATCCCGGGGTTTGTTGTGATGTCCCCATCCTAGTCAGCGCAGCTGGATAAGTGGTTAGCCTATCATCCTGGTCCTCGTAGGCTGACAGATATGTGTAGAGGATCAATTGAGGCAGTTACCTGGTGTTCAGGAGCTTCTTTCTTGCAGTTGTTTCCGGTTGGGCCTTCGCAGAATCCTTCAGAGTGGGTTTTCAGAGACTTTCTATTTTTAGAAAGTCAGATAGGCGGAAGTTGCTATTTTGGGCAGGGGCACCTGGTTCAGCTGTTTAGCTCAGAGTCGATCCAGTTCATCAGTTTGATGGTCAGATGGAGAAATAACAGGGTATTTAATGATTTATTGAATAATTAATAATTTTGACTTTATATTAAAGTCACTTTATTAATTTATTTAAATATTTAATAAATGGCGTATTATAAAGTATTTATTATACTTTATAATAAAGTGAAAAATTAATTTGATAAATGAGTATTTATTCATTAATGAAGAAGGCGCCTATTATTTAAATATTTCTCCTAAGTCCAAACAGGGAAATTAAATCATTTATTTAAATGATTATTAAAAAGAGGGTTTGGTCGAATTTCTCAAGAAGCTTATATATTGACTGCCAAAGACAAATCGAACTCTTATGTCTTGATTATTCAATTTGTCTTCCTTTTGCTTTGAGCATTGAAATTTGCAAAACCTAGGGTTTCAGCAGACGAATGATTTTGGAGAACGATACCTCTTCAGAATCTGGCATACTGAGACTGTGCAATACCAGTTGAAGATTGTATACTTGGTGACTTCACACAGAAGTTGCAGTTGAGATTATTGATCGATTTCAGGAAGGTTCTATCAGAGATCTTCATCGCCATCATTACTTTGAGATTGGTTTCTACGTGAGATCCGGATTAATTTTCCATTGAGGTCGCATCGTGACAATGTTGCTATCGCATGGTCAGACTGCTTGGTACCAAAGAAGGGCTTCCACTTTCCTCTAAGAACGCTTATTTTTCTACCTCCAGCCTTTTGGCAAAGGAGGGCTTAGGGTTTTGGAGTCATTCCTCTCTGCTTCGGTTTGAGATTGGTATTCTGGAGCTGGCCGTACATTCTTCATTTATCCCAAGGCGGCTGTAATAAACCAGGTTTTTATATTAAATATTCTTGCCTTTGTGTTCAGAAGTTGAAGTATCAATTTGTAATCACTCTGAATGATCAATAAATGACCTGGCATTGATATTTGATACATGTTCTGTAGTTTTCAAGCATTAAGTATTTTATATTTTTTTTCTAGTCTTTTTCAAGCAAAATCGCAGCTTTCCTGTTTAATGCAAAAAAACCATCAAAACACAAAAAAACTACAAAACAAACAAAATCAGTGATTTCAGTTAGGGTTTGGGGTTGAGAGTCACCTGGACTCTTACAGTGGTATTAGAGCACATATTTCCTGCCATTCTGTGCTTTTTCAGAATACAGAGTGCTTTTTGGTTGCTTTTTCATGAGTAGAGACATTATTCATTATACCAAGGGTACAGGAACAGGTAGAGTTGAGGATTGGACAGGTCCACCTATTCCTGAAGGTGAGACAGTGTCAGGAGTATGGGCTATTCACAGATCTAGCTCCAACAGCAGCGAGAACAGTGTTGCAACAGTAATGGCAGACCGTGAGATCCCTGCAGAGACACATAGGGATTCAGGGAAAGCACATGCAGAGGGTGATATCACTGATGAGGAGTTTAGACGCAGGCACGACAACATGATGGACATGATGTCCCAATTGATGGGCACTATTAGGCAGTGTACTCCATCACAGCCACATTATATTCAGATCGGACAGTCGAGCAGGACTGTAGGAGTGGATCAGCCTTTGGCATCAGCACCATGACAGCCATCACCGATCTATCATGAGCGTAGGCCTGGACAGCCTACATTCTTACCCAGAGAGACCCCACCTCTGACTCCGGGGGCAGAGCAGCAGGGGCATCATCAGGTGTTTCAGCCGCATAATGGCATGTTAGTAGCAGATGTGACTAGGTTTCACGGTGAGTACCTATCATTGGCACCTGAGATCAGGCAGGCATTATCTTTGCATGAGTTTATGGATGTTCATAAACCTAGAGGAGGAGGCAGATTTGACCGTAGAGCTCCTTAGCATCAGTAGCCACAGCCACAGGTGAACAGGGATTTGCAGTATGCTGTCAGCAAGATCACCTTGCCATACTTTGACGGTTCTGATAAGACATCAGCGAGGTCTTGGGTCCAGAAATTGGACAACTATCTATCACTGAGACGTATGCAGGAGGACGAGGCCATTAAGTTTGCTACTTTGCATCTTGATGGGTTGGCGCATGATTGGTGGCATCATGGCATGTACACACTTGGCCATCATGCAGTTACTACCTACCAGGAGTTCACTAGCAGGCTCATAGAGCGTTTTGATAAGAAAGATCCGGAACTCTACTTCAGAGAGCTAGCTCAACTCAGACAGATAGGTAGTTTGGATGCGTATGTCAGTGAGTTTCAGAAGATTGCAGTCATGGTGATAGGCATTTCAGAACGGAGACTTGTTATACTCTTCGTCGAGGGTTTGACAGAGCCTATGAGAGGTTGGGTCAAGGCATTTGATCCTCCTACCCTTCAGGAAGCCATGAGGAAGGCGCGGAACATGGAGCTTGCAGCACCTCGCAGCAAGTTCACTTCAGGTTCGACACCCTACACGAGGCCTAATAGGTCTTTTGATAGAAATAGACACTTTGACAGGAGGAGGGATTAACTGGATCCTAAGAGACAGAATGCACCACCCTTTGACAGAGAATCGCATTTATGGAAGAAAAATTGTGTTTCGGGTGCAAGGCAATCTCACGATGAAAACAAACATATTTGCCCACTGGCCCCTGCAAGGTAAAAATAATCGATGGGAATGGTTTTATGAGGGCGGCGATAAATTTGATCTCGTCGTGACCAGCAAGCTGGATTCCCGCACTCGGGAGCGATGACAGTCTGAAAGAGGGGTGGTGAAGGGTTGAAGCTACAGGAAGTCACGACGCAATTTGACTAGCCTTCGAGATGGGGTCGCTGACTTCTTTAGCTCCTAGCAGTCATAAGTGACTACTTTCCTTATCGACACGTTGCGCTAATATAATTTCGCGGTATTGATGTACCTACCGGTAGAGACGTAGATCTGGCTGTGAGCGGAGGGTATCTGCCATAAAATATGGAAAGACCTTCGATGCGGAATCGAAGATTACCGATCTTCCTGATAGATCAATAAATCCAGGAGTCTCCAGACTAAATTTGCGTTGTCTATTGTTAATAAGGGCATCGAATGGTGTTAGGGATGGCATGGTTGCACAATTTGGGTGAGTTCACACTCAATTTACGAGACATGGAGATGAAGTTTAAGTTTGATGGGAGACCTCATGTCATCAAGGCCATTAGAGACAGTAATCTGAGGATGGTTTCGTTCAGGCGGATGGAGAGACTCATTCGTCATGATATGGTTGACTGGGCTGCAGAGTGTATGTTGATGCCAGCACAGCAGGAGCAGTAGAAGGGTGAGTACCACCCTGACATTCAGATATTGAGGACTAAACACTCCAAAGTGTTTAGTGACATTCCACCTGGTAGACCTCCAGACAGAGGCACGGAGCATATCATTGAGTTGGAGGAGGGCGCAAAGCCCATTATGATCACACCCTACAGACATCCGAAACGACTCAAGGATGAGATAGAGAAGACCATCAACGAGTTGTTAGCTATGGGGCATATTAGACCAAGCAAGTCACCTTTTGCTTCATCGGTTGTATTGGTGAAGAAGAAGGATGGATCACTTCGGATGTGCATAGACTACCGACAGCTCAACAAGAGGACAATTAAGAACAGGTACCCTATACCACGCATCGATGAGTTGATTGATGAGTTACACGGTGCTGTCTTCTTCACGAAGATTGATTTGAGATCCGGGTACCACCAGATTCAGATGAGGGAGCAGGATATTGAGAAAACCGCTTTCAGGTGTCATTGCGGTCACTTCGAGTTCTTGGTTATGCCTTTCAGTCTAACCAATGCACCTGCCACCTTTCAGGCTACTATGAACAGGGTCTTCAGTTCCTAGCTGCGGAGATTTGTATTGGTCTTCTTCGACGACATTCTGGTATATAGCAGATCATGGGAGGAGCATTTAGCTCACTTAGACGTAGTTCTGGGTATCTTGGCTGATGAGTCTTTCTATGCCAAGGAATCCAAGTGTGAGCTAGGTATGGAGGAGTTGTTGTATCTGGGGCACATCATCAGTGCCAAGGGAGTGAGTATGGACCCTGAAAAGGTCTGAGCTATAGTTGAGTGGCCGGTGCCTGAGAACCTTACGTAGCTCAGAGGCTTCATTGGGTTGTGTGCTTTCTACAGAGATTTGTTAGTGGGTTCTCATCGTCATCACACTCCACTGATTTGACAAAGAAGGGGCTTTTACTTGTCACCACAGCAGGAGGTTTTGACAAAGTTTACAGATCATGACTTCATGTCCAAAGGTTAGCATTGCCCCCGACTTTACTAAGTCATTTGATTTGTTTTATGCTTCAGAGAGGGTGCATTGGTGCTGCTGATGTGAGAGACACCCTATTGCTTTTGAGAGCAGGAAGCTTAGGGGTCCTGAGAGGTTTTATAGCATTTACGACAAGGAGATGTTAGCCATTATGCATGCTTTGGCTAAGTTTAGGCAATACTTGGTAGGCAGCAAATTCAGTGTCCGTATAGACCACAATAGCCTGAAACACTTCCTTGGACAGCGAGACCCTCGGAATGAGAGGCAAGAAATGGTCGCAAGAACCGCAATGTATGACTTCTTGACATCACCTCCTCATTAAGGGAAAAGCATCGTTGTAGCCGACGCCTTTGTCTCGTAGGGACCTCAGCTTGAATGCCATGGCAATGATCCTGCAGGGGATCGGAGGCATTGATTATTGGCGGTAGCATGCTAAGAACCCATGGGCTTCTAGCATTGTTGACAGGACAGAGCAGGGTAGCAGGTACACCATTGTAGATGACTTGATCATTTACAAAGGGCGGATTTTTCTGATTCCTGATTCTGAGTTGCGAGCTACAGTTTTGAGAGCCTTTCACGATCTTCCTATGGCAGGCTGTCCCGGCTACTTCAAAACATATAAGCTGGTTCTGTGAACTGGCCATCGGGATGTATGAAAACCCATGTTCTCTAGTATGTTCAGGAGTGTTCGCTGCTGTAACGGGTAGGAGTTAATAATTTATCCCACTGGATTGCTCCAAATTTTACCCCGATGGCCCTACGTGAAGGGAGTAGTTTATCGATGGACTTTATCACTCTGGCTCTGTCGAAAAGCCCAAGGTAAAGATTGCATCTACGTAGTGGTTGATCTAGCTGACCAAATATGCACACTTCTTCCGACATTACTATATTCATTATTCTGCACGTATTTTTCTCTTCTCGTGAGAGGTGGCCCGCTGTAATGGGTTGCCCTGACGATAGTCGCCGAGCAGAGATGTACTGCTCATGAGCAACTTTTATGAGCTGTTTAGGCCTCGTGGGACCCAACCTATTAATCGTAGTATCAGGCTACCATCCACGCATTTACGGGCGCATTTATCGTCAATAAGGGTGGAAGGTTACTTATGCATTACATAGCCGGACAGCAGAGCTTGGGTGAGGTGGATATACCAAGGAAGCATTGGTTATAACTTATCCCACCACATGACAATACGCATGACACCCCTTCATGGCTTTGTATGGGTATGAGGCGCCCAACCTTTTGGCTTTGATATTGAGTGATAGCAGAGTGCCGAGTGCAGGGGACATGATGTAGAGTTAGCAAGACATTTTGAGGTCTCTCAGAGACAATATCCAGCGGGCACAGAATCAGCAGAAGCAGTATGTTGATCAGAAGAGGGTTGAGCGTTCCTTCGATGTGGGTGATATGGTGTACCTTATGTTGCAGCCGTATCGTCAGTCTACTCTACGGAAGAGTGGGGTAGAGAATAAGCCCTCAAGTACTATGGTCCATTCCCAGGTTGCTCCACGAAAGTGGGCTTAGGTTGCTTATGAGTTGACTCCTACCAGCCAGAGAAGTGGTTCACAAATGTGTTTCTACTGCTTCGCCTCAAGAAGGCATTGGGTCACATGTGACACCCTCCAGCCTCTACCACCCCTTGGATGACCTAAGAGAAATTGATACTAGTACCGAGGCCATCCTTGAGATGAGAGAGAGACACCTTCGAAGGCGGGTGATCAGGGAATATCCGATCAAGTGGAGAGATTTGCCAGTTGAGGATGCTACATGGGAGTCAGAGGAGATTTTACAGCATCCAGAGTTGAGATTGCTTGAGGACAAGCAATTTCAGGGAGGGCGGACTGTGATGTCCCCATCTTAGTCAGCGCAGCTGGTTATGTGGTTAGCCTATCATCCTGGTCCTCGTAGGATGACAGATATGTGTAGAGGATCAATTGAGGCAGTTACCCGGTGTTCAGGAGCTTCTTTCTTGCAGTTGTTTCCGGTTGGGCCTTTGCAGAATCCTTCAGAGTGGGTTTTGAGAGACTTTCTATTTTTAGAAAGCCAGACAAGCGGAAGCTGCTATTTTGGGCAGGGGCACCTGGTTTAGCTCAGAGTCGACCCAGTTCATCAGTTTGATGGTCAGATGGAGAAATAACAGAGTATTTAATGATTTATTGAATAATTAATAATTTTGACTTTATATTAAAGTCACTTTATTAATTTATTTAAATATTTAATAAATGGCGTATTATAAAGTATTTATTATACTTTATAATAAAGTGAAAAATTAATTTGATGAATGAGTATTTATTCATTAATGAAGAAGGCGCCTATTATTTAAATATTTCTCCTAAGTCCAAACAGGCAAATTAAATCATTTATTTAAATGATTATTAAAAAGAGGGTTTGGTCGAATTTCTCAAGAAGCTTATATATTGACTGCCAAAGACAAATCGAACTCTTATGTCTTGATTATTCAATTTGTCTTCCTTTTGCTCTGAGCATTGAAGTTTGCAAAACCTAGGGTTTCAGCAGACGAATGATTTTGGAGAACGATACCTCTTCAGAATCTGGCATACTGAGACTGTGCAATACCAGTTGAAGATTGTCTACTTGGTGACTTCACACAGAAGTTGCAGTTGAGATTATTGATCGATTTCAGGAAGGTTCTATCAGAGATTTTCATCAGTTATCATTGGCGCACCCTTTGAGATTGTTTCACAGAGATCTGACACTTTTCCATTGAGGTCGTACTGTATTAAATGCTGCTGCTGTACAGGCCGTACTGTTGTACCAGCAAGGGCCGTACTTTCTCTTCAGAAGAAATCGCTTTGGCTTTTCACTTCCAGTCTTTTGTAGTGAGGGCGCCTAGGGTTCTGGGAGTCATTCCTCTGTTTCTGAGCCTGGAGATTGGTATTCTAGAGCTGGCCGTACATTCTTCACTTATCCCAAGGTGGCTGTAATAAACCAGGTTTTTATATTAAATATTCTTGCCTTTGTGTTCAGAAGTTGAAGTATCAATTTGTAATCACTCTGAATGATCAATAAATGACCTGGCATCGATATTTGATACATGTTCTGTAGTTTTCAAGCATTAAGTATTTTATATTTTTTTTCTAGTCTTTTTCAAGCAAAATCGCAGCTTCCCTGTTTAATGCAAAAAAACCATCAAAACACAAAAAAACTACAAAACAAACAAAATCAGTGATTTCAGTTAGGGTTTGGGGTTGAGAGTCACCTGGACTCTTACATTTGTCCATCGCCATGTCTCGTTCCTCATCTTGGAGACGTAGATGGAGCTCGCGTACATTGTACCAAAAACTGATATAACTTTGCAAGCACAAAGTGGCCTCTAGTAATGAACTCCTCCTAATCCTCCAAACGCTTGTTGTATGTAACCCGGTGATCAAGCTGAACCTGTTTTGCTGGTGGCTCAAGCATCGGTGGTAGTGTGACGGTAACATCTGACCTATGTACAAGGCTAGAAATGTATTGACGAATTTGTTTGATTTCAGCCTTGAGGGCTGCCTTGTCTTCTCCGTCTTTCAGCATCCTATCCCTTGCGCTATCTGTAGCAACCTGTAGGAGATCAACCTACGTCTGTTGAGTGCTTCGACCAAGGTTGACTGTGATAACCTCGAAGTCTTGAACTTCAATCTCATCTAAACTCTTCCCCTCTTGAGGTATGGCAGTCTCAACGACAATCTCCAAATTAGCATTCCTCTCTACGTGGACCTGTTTCTTGATCCTCTTGTCTGGCGCATCCTGGTAAGCCTGATCAAAATCAAAATGATCAAGGACGTAGGATGGCTGGTTCCTCTTCCTTCCCAGTTGAGCCTAAATCCAAGACTGATCTCGAGTAATGGTACTGGAAGGATTTGTACTAGCAACGAGAGGCTCCGACAAGAGTGAATATGTAGAGGAGCTGATGCGAGATGGCGAGTCTAAGTCCAATTCAATGTGAATCGGGACTGGTGACTGCTCTGGTATCGGTGCTGAAATGCGAGGCTGAACCTCAGGCTCTGGCAAACTCTGAGCTGGCCCTCTGATAGGCTCTCTGACAGTTTCTTTGTGTGTATCAATGGCAAGCGCGTTGCCTTTTGAATTGTTAGGTGCTTGACTCTTCTTTGGAGGATTACTCCTCTTCTTTTTTTGGGGTTTAGACGAGGAAGATAACGAAGGATCCACCAGTAGCGGCTCACCTCTAGGCATGTTTACCCTCCTGGTCTTCTTGCTATCGAGGTAAAGTATACTGTTTTGGATAACTCTACTTGACCTCTCCTTTACTGATGAATACTCCTTGGCGTTCCAATCGACTGCCTGCAGTGGTTGTGTATCAACTTGCTCTCTGAAAAACTGAGGAAGTACCTCTCCATCATCTGATAATCCTCCCACATCTTTTGCCAAGAAGACAAAAATCTGTGAGAGAGAGAAGCGGCCATAGCTGCATCTGCGCAGCTTAAAGTCGTCTTCGCAATTCACCCAATAGTCCTCCATTGCAGGCTTATGGTATGAACGACTGCCAAGACGCTCTGCATAATGACCCCAAGGATCATAGGTGCAAGTATCAACAAGATACTTGAGTTTGCATTTCTCCAACTCCTGTCCTGTAGCTTTTGCATCAACTACCGTTTTACAACAATAAATTCCGAATTGTATGGGAAAGTTGGCAGCCTGTTTATGCTTGCGGCGGAAAAGACGACGAAGATAATGTAACTGCCTCAGGAACTCCATGAAAATTGTTCTATCCGAAGGATAGTGTGGAAGCATGGCTGGATTTCCTGTAAATCCATATACGCGGATGTAGGTGTATGTAGGGAATTGAATGAGCCGGTTCGCCCAATCAACCATCGCTGCTCTAGCAACCATCGAGATATGGATATGCAACTCCCGGTCCAAGTTTCTCACTGTGTAAGTCAGAAAAGCCTCGTGAACCCGCTTGAAGTGATGTTCAGCCTTAGTGAACTCAAGCTTATCGTAGTAGTGATAGACTTTTTGAACATTGAGTATGCCCATCGTGTTCAACCCTCTAAACTGACCCTGGTAAGCGATCAAGTACACGAGGTAGGAACAAATGTGAAATTCGTGGGCAACTAGAAAACCGGTGATTTTCCCGTTGTGAATATCGCTGATGATGGATGCCCAGTTATAATGCTCCTGCCCGAAGATGATCCGACCAATGATGTATTACATCCAGGGCTGAAATATGTTGGCATCTTTATGACCTGAGACACGATTGAAGAGTGTAATCAGAATCGCGTACTCATCCTTATATTCACTGCGACCCACATTATTTGGCAATTTGTTCTTCTTTTGCTTCAACCATCGCTATGCCATCTTACTTTGGCACTTGTCCATATCAGCGTTGAATGCATGCTCACATTGCTGCATAGAAATAACCAGACTGCTCGGGTGCTGAGGGATACCAAAACATCTTTCGACATCCAGGGGCTTGAGACTGCATATGACTTGTCCATCTACTGACACTATTACACGAGTACCAGAGTTGTAATGCTTAACTCAAGACATTACAAACTCCACGCAGTGAACTGAGATAGGTATGGAGGCAGCCTCAAGTAACTCGGACTGCTGAATGTTCTGAAGTATCGAATCTCTAATCTTCAGTGGATCTAAGACTGCTTTTGGAAGCACCTTGTGTAGATTTGTATCAGCTGTCCTGATGAAGTCATGAGTCAGGACCGATTTGGTCTTGAATTCGAGCCAGTGTATTGCATTTTGAAAAACTCGCTTGTTGACTGTGAACACGGCTATACTCCGACAAGTTTTCTGGAATGCTAAAAATAGCCTATTGAAGGGCAATTTTCTACGAAAAATATGAAATATGGGTTTTGTCCAGAAAAAGATTCTAAGAGAACCCAAAATGTTAGAAATGCGAAAATATGACTTCTACTCAACCATGCATGGAATTTTCATTTGAGAAATTTAGAGCTTCGAGAACTGATGCTCTGGCGCAAAATTTCCTGAAAAATTCTAGCACATGGGTTTTCACGAGGAAGCTATGTAGAATCGATCCAGATGATTTAATTTGCCAAAATTTTCCTGTTTCTCGAACATGCGAATGGAATCTGAGAGAATTTGGAAGAATTTGAGAGAAGAAAGACGTTTTTTATTGCTCTCTTTTGTCAAAAATCGCCATTTTATCTTGAAATTCGCTGATAACTGTGAACTCGTGTCTGCAAAAGGAATATTTTGATGTCTTCAAACTCGATTGCTGATGAAATCGCCCAACTCCGAAGGAAATTCGCCTCTGCCTTGAAGAATTACAAATTTCTAAAGCTGGATGAATGATTTAATGGTGGCGCGATGATTAAATAGAGTAAAATCGCATCATAAAGGCTGACTACAAGCTTTTAAAACCCTGCCTGAAAAAGAATGTTTCTGATTGGACCCCGTCCAGTTTAACTGCCACTGACTCGGAGTCTCGAAGATTAAATAATAATAAAATATTCAGTTTGCCTTTTCATGCAAATTTGAAAATAAGCATCAAAAGGCGCCAATTTGAGAAAAATTGCCATTTAATACTTATGCATGCAAAATAAATATTTAATATTATTTTATTCAGTTGACAAAAAAGTCAAAGCATCTTGATTCGTCCGGCAAACTTCACTAATTCCGTAAAGTCATCATTTGATCCTCTAGGCGTCCATTTGCAAGAGTTATTAACTTTTTCGCTAACTTCATATTTAATAGCTGACTGCAAAGTTACAGTTGGTCATATTCAGCACTGATTTCGGGGTGACTGAGCGAAGCTGTGATCGAGTTGAGATATCCACTGCAAAGCCTGCTGAGCAAGGATGAAATGTCTGCTAGGAGCTACAACCGCTAAAATCAACGTTTGACACCCCAAAAAATTAGTCGCCTTGGATTAAATTGATGCAAGTTCACTAGACTTTGCCATTTCTCCACTATGCCATCGGACGCTTCAAACTACCGCTGACGACAAACGATGAACCCTGCTGACTAGATGATAGGCTCATTGCGTGACTGGAGGTATTCTGCATCCAACTACTATATGTAAGGCACCTGAAAGTTGCATTAAGGACCCCAAAAGCATGGGCGCCCCTGGCCTGTGAAGGCTCAAACACCACTTTAACAAAAGTGTAACTTTCATCTGGATACCCTATTTTGACCCCTGACACCGGGAGTTGGAGTGCTCCGATTTGCGCACCGTCAGTCTCATCGCGTAGCTAGAACAACTTACGAGAGATGTCTTTGGAAGTGATGAAGCAAGAAAACTGCTTCTAAGACCTCAAAGAGAAGGGAGCCTTTTCCAAGGTGAAATGTATTCTCCATGCTTAGTCATTTTTCCGGCTGTCTTCACTTTTCAGTGTTCCACACAGACCTCGCACGTACGAGTGGTTGCCAAATCCCGGAGGTTGATGGCTATGCTCGTTGGATAGTTGGAGCCTGGAATAATTCCGCACAAGTCTTGTGAAGATTGTGAAAGCTGAAAACCCCATCTGGCAGGCCTAAAAGCTGGGCGCCTCGGGCCTACAGAGGTATAGGCGAAAATACTACATTTCTCCACCCTCTTATTTACGTGTCTGGTAGAATCTCTGCCACGATCACTCAGAATGTCGGATTGACTAGCTGACTGGTGTGTTGCGAAGCTAGACTAGATTAGAAAAGATCTCAGGAAGACGTCATCTGCAAATTCTATCATCTGGGATGCCAAATTCAAGGGCGCCCCTGAGCTACAGGGGCGCAGATTGTTGTGAACTGACCATCCTCTATGACATGCAATCCCTCGTACCTTCAGTTTTTGACCTCAGTAACCAGAGTTCTGCAACTCAGATGACTTCGACGGATAGCTCGTCGGATAGCTGGGCTGATTCTGAAGAGATTGACTACATCTGCAAGCAAAAGCAACAAGATCTGGGCCTTCAAAGAGAAGGGCGCCCCTGGTCTACAGGGGCATAGATTTGCTTTTCTGCTAAAAATCTTCATCTGTTTGATATCTGTAATCACCATTCTGGCCACTGAAATGACCTCGTAGGAGTATAATTTCATCGTGAAGTGTTTCTCCATTATCAAATATCTTGCTTTGAGTCCCAGGTTCAGGTTTTGAGCTCCAGGTATTCACCAATCGCTGCTGACGACTGACATGACACTGACCAAAGTCCATGCTTGACATTGCCCAAAAATTGTATTTTGACATCATTCAACAAGGTTAAGACTCTTTTAAGCAAAATGCCTTAATGAAGCAAAAAAAAATAAAATTGGTTTGGGTACAACACAATCAACCATTATTGATCATTGATCAATCTGAATCATATGGGTCATTAAAAAAAGCATCATCAACATCATAAGATGCTACATTGTGTGTAGAACCACAAATAGCATCAGTGGCACTCTCATAAGCATTGCCATTGCCACTAACACTATTAGTGGTCTCATTCTCAGTAGCTGCTTCAAGCTGATAGTCATCATCAATATCAAGTGCATCTACGCGACTTGTGGAAGCATCCAAGTCAAGCTGCTCTGGCTCAATATCCCACCTCCTTGTGTCTTCTTCTTTGTAGGAACTTTGCTTGTGTATAAGGAGGCACGAGTTTGAATGCACATACACCAAGTCCTCTGCCTTTTTTGAATGTAGCCTATTGTGCTTTATTGAGTGGATGAAGGAGTATGTGCTCCAATTCCTCTCAGAAGAAGATGAACTAGCAACCTATTAAGACCAAACTAAATAGTTAAGAGTTACAAAATTTAACTAAACAAATTATTTATTAATATAAATTAAAATTAAAATTCTAAAATATAAAACTTACTTGGTATAAATTTTTTATTGCAATAGGTTGGAGGTGACTGTATTCTTGCCCATGGAAGTACCACCAATTATGAGCATCCACCTTGTACTTGTCTCGAAGAGCATCAAGATTCTGATCAACACTACCGGAGCATGCAAAAGCCATGAAATCAACCCTCACTCGATCACGTCGGTCACGATCACTAAAGAGTCTACGAAGTGCTGCCTTGTACCCTTGAGCCACTTCGACATCTCTATATGGAGCAACTCTTGATGAAGCATAAAGTATCTCAACACTATAATATTTGGGACTCAATACAAAAGCGAGAAGATGGAACAGAGTGGTCATTTTGTTCCATCTATCAACAATGATTTCATGTAGCTCTTTGAAGAACTTTTCTTCAGGATCTTCCACTTTTGCATTGATGATGGTTTTCATCTTCTCAATCATTGAGGGGATACCATCATATACTTTTCCCAAACAAGGTCTATCCATGTCAATGTAACGGATCATGCTCAATATGGGCTTAGTGAAACTGACGAGATACTCAACACGATTCGACCAACTATCATCTAGGATCCTTTTCTTGAGCCTATTTTCCCTTTCAGTGCTAGATTGCCTCCATATGGACCAATTAGGGCTGATTACCATATTACAGAGTGCCTCACGAACCTTTATAAGTCGTCTCAACATAATTGTGTTGGAGGCAAAATAGGTCTTGGCAACCTGTTTGAAAATCAATGGGCGATTCTTTGCATCTTTCCATCCATTAGAAACGATGGTCACCCCTGTTTCGATCCACGAATCCCTTATGGGATTCAAAGAGTCTGCTACATGTTTCACCTCTTTCTCCAATAAGGTGCAACGAACCTTCTCAAAACCTGGGCCCTTATACCCCTTTGGAGCCTCATTAATAGATCTCACCATTTTTTTCCAATATGGTGAACAAACAATGTTGAATGCCAATCCATTGGCATAGACACATCTAGCTATGTCTTGATTAGCAATCTCCCTTGCCTCATTCTGAAATGAAGCTTCCAACGGTCCCTTAGATCTTTTATTTGAAAAGGGCACAGTTTGCTCTTGAGGGATGGACATAAATGGATTGCTATTTGTAGTGGCATATAGGAAGGCGTTCTAGGGGGCTTCATCAATCGAGATCCTTTCTTCAAAGGATGACTTGTTTTAAGATTGCTTGATTTTTGTTCTGCTTTTTCTTGCTCAGCAATATATTTCAACACTATTTCATCTGGAAGGCTGTTGCTATCTTCACTTGGACAAGCTTTGATGCCTAGTTTAGGGATCCTACACAAGTGCCCTTTCACTCGACTGTATGAGCTTGTATATCGAACTTTGCAACGACTACAAATCCAAACATATACTCCACCACATGGAACTTGTTGAACCATTTCTACATATTTCCAAAGGGGAGAGGTTGGGTTTATTTTGAAATGAGATTGGCCTGAGGAGTTAGAAGCGGATGCCATTGTAGTACCTAAGGCACAACACATTGAAATAATTTTGGTATTGAAACTAAAAGACTTAATTAATTTCAAAAAACTGAAATACTTGAACATGTGTTATAGACACTTAGAAGAATGAAAACAAAACAAAACAAAATAGTTCATTTGTTAAAAAAAAAATGTAAGAAAAAAATAAAAAAACTTCAAAGAAACCTACCTCTTTTGAACAAATCTTGCTCTACGATGTTCTTGGAAATGAACGGACACTTGCAAGTGCTTAGGAATAGCACAACAATCAACTTTGAACAACCAACGATCAGCCTTCAAGTCTATTCAAGCTTGTGCAAGCAAGAGAGAAAGTTCAGCAATGGAGGCAAAAAAACTTGTTTTTCATTCACAAATTGTTAAATGAGAGTGTTTTTACCTATTTGATGTGTTTGGAGGCAAAGATTTGGGTTGGAGTCAATATTTTATTATTTAGAAGTCAACTTTTAAGTCAAAAAAATAATTAAAAAATGTCAAAAACGTGACTTTTTCCACGGCCTGGGCGTTTAAACAGTCGGGTTCAGTCCGGGTATGTACTAGGTATGAAATTTTCATACCCACAGGGTGGGTTTCGTTTCCTGCCCGTATCCACAGACCGAAATTCGTTTCCTGGTCGAATTTGAATCGAACCCGTACTATTTTTCATTTCTGAATCGTACTTAAGGCCTTTTCTGAACGAATCGGTAACTTAGGTTATTTGTAATGGTATGAGAATTTGGCTAAGATCAGGTGGTATCACATGTAAAACCTACAATGGACAAAGTGTGGTGGACTATGTAATGCACTTAGAGAGCTCTATTTCTAGGTGGTTGGTGTTCGATAATGGGGGCTGCCCTATTGGGTTGAAATCTGATTATATGCCTCTCGTTGTTAAGTTTGACATTAGCACAAACAACCAACAAGGAGGGCAGGTCCAAAACGTACATAGGAAAGTTCATACACAAGGTAAAATTCTTGTGAATCAAGAAAATCAGGAGCTCTTCACTACTGCACTTGAACAACACCTTCAAAAGGATAGAAACAACATAGAGTGCAAGGGAAACAATGAAGAAAGTGAATATATTTGCAGCAATATGTTGATCCGTTTAATCCACAAGGCACTAAAGGTGTGCAAGAGATCTCGGCCTAAGAAGGGAGTTTCAAATATTTTCCCGACTAACCTGTGGTATGACAAAGAGTGCAAAGCTGCAAAAAGATCCTTCAAAGAGAATGAGTCAAACAAAGAAAGCAAAAAAATATATGAGAAATTGATAAAATCTGAAAAAGAAAGCTATGTGATCTCAAGAAGGAAAAAATTAATATCTTTGGGTGAACACAACCCAAAGGCTTTTGGAGAGAGCTACAACAAAAGAGAAAACAAATAGAAAATAATATCATTGATGCCCATTGGTTAGAATATGCGAAGCTCCTTTATGAATGGGCTCAAGAGAAAGATAACCCTCCCGTAATTAGCATATCAGTCGGGCTCTTCTCAGTAGAAGATATAAAACAAGGTATAAAAAATTTAGTAGATGGTAAAGTGCAAGATATTGATGGGCTGGAAGATGAAGTTTTAAAGTTGGGAATTGAGCTCCTTGCTCCACACATCAAAAGAATTTTTAATGGTGTCAAACAAGGCAGCTTTTGGACATAGTGGACAACTAGTGTCGTTAGCCCTCTATTCAAAAGTGGAGATATCATAATCCTTCTACTATTATGGTCAATCCTCTTCTTGGAAATTTCTTTGGGAGCATGATAGAACACATAATTAGTAGTTGGGCCGAAAAAGAGAGAAAAAAAGCAAAAGGGTAGGCAGCGTCTAGGCACCACCCTTAGACACTTCATTGAAAAAATTTGGGACGCTCAAGGAGGGGTGTAATGTCCCCATTTTGGCCATACGCTCTTCTTTGACTGATAGCCTATTTCCGGAAATCCGTAGGTTGATCAGAAGTGAAATTTGGGTTTCCTTGCTTGGAGGTTTGTGGCATTTCTAGGTATTTACTATTTTTAGTAAATACTAATTTTGGAAGTGGTTCAGTTGTCAGCCTTCATTAAGTCATTTTCAGTTGGAGCAGTTGCTTGGGTCTCCACTTTCATTAAGTCTTGCTTCCAGCTCAGTTCTGCTTTCTGTTGGTTTTGAGGTAAACTTACTACTTTTGGTGCTATTGGCTTTTAGTAAGTCTAAGTGGCATCATCAGCAGTTCAACTCAAGCCATCTTGTTATCCATCAGTCTCAGTTTGGCTTTGGGTTTGGTTTTCTCCTTGGACTGAGTTTCAGACTTAGTCAATTTTCATGTCTTGAAGTTGTACCCCATGCCTAGGCTTGATGACTTCAAGTTGTTTTAAAGAAGGGAACATAAAGGGGTCAAGTGAGCATTTAATTATTTAATAAATGCTTTATTGTTGCAATATGAAATGGATGCCTAAAGGGGAAGTTGAATGATATTTTATTATTTCAAAAGTAAAAGGCAAAAAGGTGGCGTCCCTTTTGGAAGTTGAAGTGATTCAACTTCTTGGAATTTGAAGAGTTCTTGTTGCTTCATTTGCCAACCGAAGCTTATATATTGCTGTTGTTTGAAGAGCCGACATCCAATATTTTTATGTTAATGATATGCTGTCGAAATGACAACTTGTTTAATACTTCGAGGGATGCTTACCTCCTAGTTCCAATCCAATTTCGTGTTTGAAATACAACACCTAGTTGGTCATTTGTTGCTTCTCAAATCAGACTAGCAGATTGAGCTCAATAGTTGAAGATTTTGATGAAATTTCCAGTTTTGAAGTTGCTGATACAGTCACAGCTGAAAGTGGTTTTTGCATACAGCTTTTGGAGTGAATTTAATTTGCTTGTGGGTACTTTTCCAATCCATTCCTACACCCAAGGCGACCATCTTTGGAGAGTTTTAGATTTTAGTTTTGAGTTTATGATTTTTACTTGTCAAAATCGCCCTTGCTCAAGGCCGTACCATTCAAGGAAGCATTGGGATTTGTGCCAGAAATAAAGCTGCTGTTTGGTTGCTGTTTGATGATCAAAAATGTTCGCCTACCTTCTAAGAAGACACAGCAAAAGACGACATTCAATTTGGAGATGAATTAAGTGAGTTATGAACATTTCATTGATTTTCTCTATAGCTGGTTTGAATTTCTAGAATTCTGATTTTTATATCAGACTGTTATAATTCTCAGTTTTTGGTCTTATACTTCAGTTTTGGAGTGTTATATGATTGTAAGAATTCATACTTCTTTTTCTAAGGTTCACTTGCTATCATTGTAATTTGTAATCTGCAGAGTTTAATTTGTAAAGGTTGAGATTAAGCATTACTAATCCAACCATTTCCAGTTCTGCAATTACTTATTGTTTTGTCATTAAATTACCCCTAGATGGTTTACCGCCAGTGTGGATAATCTGATTTGTAACACTCTTGTACCCACTTTCATAGTGGAGAATCCCCACAGCTCTGTGGATGCCCGCCATAGCGGATGAATTGTTTTAATCGTAATCTTTTCCCCCCACTGTTTGGTGGTAGTGTGGAAAATGTTTTTCATGGCTGGTTATCCGCCTATCAGTTTCTAGTTTTCAATTCAACACTCCGTCATATGTTATCACCTCGCCCTCAGTGGGATCTTGAGTGCACATTCTTGACGTTGAGTAGTTTTCTTTCAAGTATTTTCATTTAGCTCCTCCGCCATATGAAAACACCTATCTCTCATTGGGATTGAGTGTGCATTCTTGGTGTGAGTTCATTTCAAGTTCAGTTTTCTATTTGGAGCTAACGCTAACCGAGTTGATTAAGTGCTGGTTATGTGTGTTAATTTATCGAAAAAATTGGTTAGCATATTTCAGTGGTATCAGAGCCAGGATCTTGCCATCCTGTGAATAAGACAGAGTCAGTTGACAGATGAGTGATAGAGAAATCAGATTCTTCACCTAAGTTCAGTTTAGCTTTCAGAAGTTCTTAAGATGTTGCATTTTCTGAGGTCCAGGAATCGTGAGAAGTCAGATTTGATTGTGGCTTCGGAAGAATACCAGTTCAAGAGGCAATGTGAACATGAGGCTGCCATACTCCGTAAACAATATCAGAGCATGACAGATGAGTTTAAGAACGATGTTTCATTTGACACGTTTTTGAATTGTGCGGTGATTCATGACCCTAGAAAGTTGGCTATGGTCAACTACATCAAAAAAATGATTAAAGAGGAAGTAGAACTTGCCATGGTTGAAGAATCAAGGAAGGAAGAAGCAAAAGGATCTGTTTGTGGTTGGCAGCCCACAAGTAAGCAAATTGAAGAGAAAAATCAGTCAATTAGTGTTGAAGAAGACACAAGCAAGGTGCACATTTTGGTTCAAAATGAAAGTGGGCTTGATGAAGATACCTTGGCAAATGAGGAGATTAAGTTAGAGTCCCAAAATACATCCCTAGACTTGCATGGGATGGGAAATAATGAAGATTGTTATGGTAAGAAGATCATTACAGCAGTCTTGAGTCCTAATAAGGATTCAACCAATGAAGATCTCGAGACAAATGGCTTCTCAAAAGATGCTGGTGGAACAGTTGTGTGGGATAAGTACGTTGAAGAAGAGCAAGATGAAGCAAATACTAATGGTGTCTTTGAACCAGCTTATGACCATTAAGAAAGTGATGTTGTTGATGGTGATTCCGATGTGTTTTTATCTCCTCTTGTTGAAGATTTAGTGAAGGATAATTCTCTACTTTATGCTAAGCCAATTCCATATGAAGAATTAATGACAAGTGTCCAAGAAGACTTCTTTGGTATGTATGTGGGCACTAATGATAAAATCAGCAACACATCTACTCAAGATAATTTCATTGAAGAAGAGAATGACAAAATATTCAAAGCAACCAGCTTTGATGATTCTTTAATCCGATATAATGCTAGTGATTTGGGTGGTAGTGGGTTTGATTATCAAACTACATCTGTGGAGAAAGTTATAGATGAAGATTTCAGTTCAAGTGGGTTGAGGAGTGACTCATTCAAAGAGTCAATAGTTGAAGAGGAGCATGATGATCTCTTTCCTATTGATCATTGCAATCAAACCTTTCACCTTTGGGATCCGGGCGCGATGTCACCAAGATATGATAAAGAACCGGAGTGGGATAAATTCCCCTTTGATCC
>VDFB02303586.1:0-12624 GCA_007258455.2 Sequoia sempervirens
GAAACCCTAGGTTTCCCTCTGACACTGCTCTGACTGATATTTTAAGGTTTTCTGACGTTTTCTGAAGTTTTTGATTTTTTTGCAATTTTTGTGTTTTCAATGCAATAATGAATAGTACGGCTTTTACAGAAAATAATAATAAATTCAATAGAAATTCTAAATCTTCAATTTACTTGAGGAATACAATAAGAACTGAGGGCGTTTCCTTTATTCATCAAATAATATCTATATAACAATGATCTGATAACATGCAAAGATAGAACAATGATTTTTATTTGTAAAAAGAACCTGTTTTGCTGGTACGGCTGAAGGTACTAACAGTACGGCAGAAATAAATATGGCTCCTTTCCTTTCGTCTGGCATGCACAAATTGATCCAGTACTTTAGGCGCCTCTTTTAATGCTAACCGGAACCCTCAGATCAAGGCGTTTCTTTCAAGCTGGAAAGTACGGCTGAAATGCAAAGGTACGGCCTGTCAGAAGTACGGCCAAGTACAGCAGCTTATTTAATATGTACGGCCTCCTCAAATCAATCTCTAAACCTCTGAATATAGTGCGCCCCAGCTAAGAGATGACCTCTGGATACCAATACTGAAGAATCTCTGAAGATATTAGCTTCTCTGAAAGTTCTGTAGTTTACTCTGAATGAGAAAACCTCTGTGGCAATAAATCAAGTGGTATTCCACACTCTCTGAATTGCTTTCCGTTGGAGATGGCTCGTTCCCCAAGGCAAACGAACATGAAACCCTAAGTCTCATGCTCAGACCAAAATTGATCAGTTTCAAACTCAATAATCACATGATGCACAAATCCCAATGCAAAATCCTCAAATACACTGAAAAGTGCGATTCCCTTGAAAATAGGGTTTTAATTAATATTTGACTTTTAATTACCTTATTTCTCCATAGTTCTCTGTCAAATATTTAAGTCATTTTAAATGTTAAACTGGCCCCGCTTCTGATGCGGCCCCCCTCAAAGCGATCCTTAGTTATAATTTAAAATTATAACTTTGTAATATAAACATTAATTAATTAATATTTAATCAATACGATCAAATATTAATATCTTCTCGTTCTAACCCGATATTTGATCCAAGTACGTCTTTGACGAACTCTGAAGTGACTCACGATGCATATGACCATCTTGCTAAAATAGCGATGGTCCCTACTTTACTTGCCGGGAGGCGCTAAAAATATAGTCATAGCGTCTCCGTCGAGCGAGCGAAAGACAAGCGATCAAAACTTAGTGAGCCAAGCTCGAGTGACCCTCTATCGATCCTATCGACTCACGAGGGGTGTGTGATGGAAACCAATCCCTGTCCTCTGAGAGATATCAGCGAGAAGGGACATGACACAATCTTCCTTTGATCATATCCAAACCTACAACCTGCATATTCAAAGAGGAAAATAATCTTGTGCCATATAGGGGCTTGCCTCAGTCAAACCCCATGTAAGTGTTCCCACTTCCACAATGGCAAAATGTCAATGATAAATGATAATGGAAATAAAGGAATGATGAAATCACAATGCTCTACAACTCACTACCCTTCAATGGTTACCTTGAAGGATTGAAGTCATACACAACACCTCAAGGATTTGGATCTTGCTTTGCTTGAATGCTTGAATGCTTTGGAGACCTAAAAAAAGATGTTAGCCTTCACAAAACAATGGCAACATGAACACACATGTCAATGTTGGATCTTGAATTGCTGTAATAATGCTCTGAAATGTTGCTCTTGACTTGTTCTTGACAATAGTTTTTGCTCATGAATGCTAGATAGTGCGTGTTATTGTTAGATAGATTTCAAATGATAAAATGACTAGGTATTTATAGTTGTCTATCCAATTTCCCAAAAATTAGATTCCAAAAGCCGACACTTCATATTTGAATTTTGGATGTTAAAATTCTGCCAACAACATATTTGAATTTGTGTCTTGGCTAAGAAGGGGGACCCATTCACCCATGGGCGAATGGGTCTTGGCCCAAATTTCTAGGACACACTTGATCAGGGGCAAAATACACTTGATCGAGGGAAAAATAACAATTGGTTGTATTTATTTAATGCTTGCAATCTTTTGGAAAACGGTAAAAATTAGGCTTTGGGATGCATAATTTGAAAAATTAGAAGCTTAATCAAGTCCCATAAATTAGGGGGACAAAACATAATGTGAAATTGTTAAGGTATACAATTTTCTACACTATATTTAGGCCCCACTTTAGTGAGACTATAATGTCTCCCTTGTCTACTGTTTATTTTTATGTTTCCAAATATGTTTTGAGATGTATTTTGCAATAGTTTGAGATGGACAAATATAGTGCATGCAATAGAGAGATTTGCAGCAATAATCAACTCAAATAAAATGATATATTCAAGAATATAAGAGGCTGAAATTTCCAAATTTATACTCTTAGCAAAATATACAATTTTTTCAAAACTATGAGCAAACCAGTTTCTTAAAATGCATTACATATCTTTTTCTGACATACCCAAAAAGTTTCAGGAACTTTGACCATGTGTTGTAGTTGCAACCAACAAGCTGATAACTCCAAAATTGCCTGCCAATCACCAAACCCTCACTTCACCACAAATCTGATATGCAACAATGAAGCAACCCTAGGCGCCACAAATGGAAGTGAAACCAGCTCCAAAACCTAGTTGTTTTGCTTAGGAAGAAACTCAAAACATATTTGAATTTGGTCAGCTCATTGCTTTCCATACACCACTTAAGCTCTTTTGCTTTTGGCTAACTGCCTCCAGTATGCATAAAACACTTCACTAGAAATTCACACACATTACTCTGCCTTCAATGTACTGCTGTCAATAGTTTTCTTTAATTGCACATTGAACACTTGTTCACCTTAATCACAAACTTGATCTTACTTTGATACCATCCGCAAGCATCAAAAAAGTTTCTCCTTGTTGGCCATCTTGAAATGTATGAACATGAAACGTGCAATGACCATATTGGGTCGGCTTCAACACATCTGCGGGAAAGGGAAATCAAATGCGGTCTGAGCCAGGAGATAAGCAGGACCTAATTCAAATCTACATGCATCCCTATGCTGGAACACTCCACAAAAACTTGGTGCAAGCAACTTTGAACAGTAAGTCAGCCCAACAAACATTCAACCCTTGAAATATTAATCTCTAGACAACAAGCGGTACCGGAGAGGCAAGATAACAACACGTGGATTACATCACAAGTAACAAATGATATTCAAGAATATTTCCATGCCCTTCTTTCACAGTTCTTCATGCATTAACATGCGGGCAAAAGCAAACAGATACAAAACCCGTATCTATCGCAAACCTAGACAACACAATCTTGAGATATAACTTTGACAGCTCAACTTGTGGTACACTTCAACAATTGAAACTTGAGGAAAGGTAACAGATAGACATTAGAAACATATCCTCCAAACTGCAAGACCATAATAACCTTCCATGACTGCAATAGTTAAGTCATCATTTTGTTTACTTAGGAAACTTCTGCAGTAACATCCAAGATCTGAAAACTGGAACACATACGCTGAATGCTTGATATTGCCTAACCGTCAAACTGTAGGAACATATCTTCAAATGTGGAGGAATACAGAGCATTCTTTGAAGCCTTTTCTGAGCACCTTCCTAAGCCATTGATTGTAAGAGATTCTTCTATGCAAATTACAACAACAGACAATGAATACAACATTCATAGAATCATATACCCATTCATGAGTAACATGACTTAGCAACTCATGACATCCTTCCTGATTGTAGCATATGCACAACCAACTACACACTGCCACCTTGTTGACAATAGAGACCATCATCATCAACAACCTCCATATTAATTGACATCAATGACAACCAACAAACTTCATACTATTGACATCAATGACAACACCTGCAACATCATCAATGACAACACTTGCGACATACTTGCAACAAAAAGTTTGGAATGACAGGTCAAGATATTGATTCAATCATTGTTTTCATCCTATGGTAGAATAGATGAACAATTGCTCAATCTCAAGTTGGGGTTTGAAAATAAAATGCCAAGAATGAATCTCTTCTCTAACTTTCCTTTTAATTAAAATATTATATTTCATTTTCCCCTTCAAAGTGACTTTTAATTTTTTGTTTAATTTAACTTTACTTTTGGGCCCCAAATAAGTCACTTTTTAATAAATTTTCCAAATTTAATAAAATAATTAATTAAATACAAGATTCCCGTAAAATGAATGTCTTTAAACAACTTAATTTAAATAATTAATTATTCCCTTGCCATATCCCAATTAGCCTATGGGAATTAAATAGGCTAAGCGTCTTCCCCAATTGTGCATGCCTACGAAGGGGACATTACAACTACAAGTAGTGTCATTGTCACTCACACTAAAAGTATGTTGGCTATTTGAATCATCCACAAAAGAAGAATGTAGGGAAGTGGAAGCATTCAAGTGAGTATTTGTAGCTCTGTATCGCATAACTTCATTTCCCCTTCCTTGTAGTCGTTTTGTTTGTGTGAAAGAAGGCACAAGTTGGAATGCATATACACTAAATTCTTTGCATTTTTTTAGTACAATTTGTTGCACTCTATTGAGTAGATGGAGTATGTACTTCAATTCCAATCATACACAAATGAATCAGCAACCTTTTAAGGAAAAGTTAGGGAGTTAGAGTTATAAAATTATAAATGAAACTTCAAACTTGAAAATGCTTATCTTTTAGATATAACATAAAAAAACTTGCAATAAAGCTTTGATCATAAGAGGTTGTAGTTGTTGGAATTGTTGGCCATGGACATACCACCAACTATTAGCATCCTCCTTTAATTTCTCATGAAGAGCAGAAAAACTTTGACCATTGGAGTAGATAAAATCAAACGTGGCTATGTCCTCCAAATTAGGATGAAGAGTGTAGCAAATGCTTGCTTGTACCCTTCACTGACTTGCAAATCTTTGTATGGTGCAACCCTTTCCAACATAGAAAGGATCTAAACATTGTAATATTTTGGAATCAATGCGAAGGCAAGATGTAGTAGGTGGTCATTTTGTTCCATCACTCAACAATAATTGCTTGCAGCTAGCTATTAGAGGAAAGTTTCTTAGGATCTTACTCCCTCATTTATGATGGCCTTCATTTTATCAATCATTAACACTATTTTATATCTCTTCCAAACATGGCTTATCCATGCTAGTATAGCCGATCAAACTCAAAATGGACTCGGTGAAACTAAGAAGGTATTCCACACAATTCCACCAACTATCATCTAGGATCATTTGTTAAATATTTGTTACCTTGTCGCTAGTGGATTGCCTCATTATGGACCAAAGTTGGCTGATGAACATGATAGAATGTGCCTTCTAAATCTTTACAAGTTGTTATCTCTGTTTTTAGTTTATTTTTTAAATTTGAATAGAAGAGACATTTTTTTTCTTGGATGCTTGTGGTGGATTCATCAAGGTTCAGTTGGATTCTTCCCAAGTTTGTATAGAACGGATCTATCATGGTTTTCTTGCACCCTATGTGGATCCATAGGCATAACAAGCTTGGATCTCAGCATGGCAAGGGATGAATCAGCTACTTAGTTTTAAGTACAGACACAAAAGATCATAGCATGCATTCAACTTGGTGAATATTGGTTGGTCTTCAGAGTTGACTGCCCCTTATTTTATAGAGCTTCCACATATTGACTAGACAATATAGTCTCTAACCTAACACAAGAAGGTTATAAAAAAAATTCCATCTTAGGTTTGGAGTGTACTAATGTAATTTCTCTTAGTTGATGGGGTTCTCTTTGGCAGGTTAAAATTATCTTAATCTAGACAAAGTTCTCTTGCTGTTTTCTTGGACCAATTTTATCACACACAATTATTAGCTCATATATATTTCTCTCAGTCTAAGGGATACATTTATGCAGATAGTATTGCATTGGAGAGTTTTAGATCATTTTGGGTAAGCAACTTTAAATCTGGAATTTTGGGTCTCACTACCAGATACATCATCAGCTGGAGAAGTTCACTTATATTAGAGTTTGACTCCTTATTTGTATGAATTCACTTTCAGTCTTTGATTTCTTAAATGTTTTGATGGTCATTTGCAATGAAGGTTACTGTCTAATTAGTGTTAAAATATTATTGTATTTTGATCTATAAGTTAAAATTCTCAATCATATCTCACTTTGAGGCTCATAATGTCGAATAGCATTTTGAATCTCATAAAACCTGATTCACTAATGTCCTTGGGCTTGCTATTGATAAACATTTTTATCAACAATATTTATCTTGTACATCTAAATAATTGGCAAGCCACTCTCTTAATGTTGTAAGAGGCTTCATATATATATCTGATATCATGATTCATGACAAATGTGTTTGCCTTGGGCAAGAACCCCGGTGCACAAACAATTGTTTTGTATTGGTTTCAAACTCTTTTATTTATTTATGCCTAAAATTTGACAAATCTGTTTATTTTTAAATATTCCACAGCATAAAAGCTCACATGGTTTTGTGTAGCCATGACTAGAGTAAGGAGACAAGGACCTATTTTTTTAATAGGTAAAGTGGTTATTGCAGGTTGCAGAGTTAATTGAGGAACAACTTGTTTTACTTGGGTGTGTAGCAATTGAGGACAAGCTACAAGACGGTGTTCCCACGTGCATTCACACTTTGCTTCAGGCTGGTATCAAAATTTGGGTTTTGACTGGAGACAAGTTGGAAACTGCAATAAATGTTGGTTATGGTATGCAGAGTTTTTTACCCTAGCAATTGTCTTATAATATTGACTTGACCAACAGGAATTTTTTTTTTGTCGCATGCCTTTCTCAAAGTGGATGGCACTTTCCTTTATCATGCAAAGAGGAAATGTTGAAAAATAAAGAAGGAAATGTCAGTTGAGAATAGAAGAATTTTAGCTTTGAAGAAGCAATGGATATAGTATGGTGTATGGTAGCATGATGTTTGTTTATTTTTTATAAAGATTATGTATCCCATATTCGTACATAGGATACATCTGCCATGCACACACATACACATGCTGTAGACAATAAAATCTAACATTAGTCTATAGGAATAACTGGAATAGAATGACAATGCATATACACAAATGAAATATTGCTCATGGTCTAACATAGTCACCATAAGCTAGAACTTAGAAGCATACAAGAGAACATAACATCCTCATTATAGAAACAAATAATGTGCATGTCTTCCATAATCAAGCCTGAATTAACAGAATGATATAATAATAGGCTGGAGGAGATCCCAACAATGATAAACACCTAAAGTAGCTGTGAAGGTTGACATGACTAGTCCCATTAATCACCACCGAAACTTAAAACTGAAATTAATTATATGTTGCTAGTTCAGGTTTGATAGTATGCCAATCTGGGTTGGTATGGCTGGGTTTGGTCACATGCAACCCTTGCTCATGTACTTGCACACACACACATACTCACACCCCTAACCACCCAGCTGCACGACCACATGCCCACACACAAACACACACTTGACTGCCCAGCCACATGACCACATGCCCGCATGCATGGACACGCGGGTGCGCACACATACACACTTAACCACACCTAAACTCAAAAAATGAAATTAACCCTTGCCAGTTCAGGTTTGGCTGTTCACTGATTTTATTTTCCCGTGGGTTTGGTGTGGCTGGTTTCAGGTGTACACACACACACACACACACACACACATAAGACCATAATTGCACAAAATGTACAAAATTGAATACATAATTGAGAACACAGCTCATAATTGATAATGTAATGTTGTTTGTCAAATTATAAACGTTAAAGATGAATCAAAACGGTTTATAATTTATATCAATAGTAGCATTTCTTGGAGTTGGGATTAACTTGACAAAGCAAAAGTATAAGTGGAACTCAATTACTAAAGATTTTATTGGAAAAAAATCAAGAAAAACAAACTACTGGTACTTTTCCATCCAGCACTGCTTGAAATATTTTTTATATGGTTTGCTTTCTAAAACCATTGTAGAGGTCTGGGGGTGTAATGTCCTCATTTTGGAGGTAGTGTAATTAATTAATTTAATTAAATTACACTACCTCCAAACTCTGTAATGTCTCCATTTTGGAGGTAGTGTAATTTAATTAAATTAATTAATTAAGTTGTCCAAAATAATAATATTTCATGAGGATGACTAATTGATTATTTTAATTAAATTAAAAAGTGGTATTAAGTTAATTATTTATAAAGTTTGTTTACTCCACTAACCGAGATTCAAAATCTTACAGAAGTAAACTAGATACACAATATCATTGACCATATAAAGTATTCACAGAACAAAAGCATATGAAGCATTCGGATCTTTATTCATGTATTTGCAGTATTACATCATCACACCAACACTACTCTCGACTACAAACCACACAACAATATAAATAGTTAACCGGCGTCGGTTGAGAACACCAACCGTCAGCAACTGTCGAGTACCAACTAATCCAGAGGACTAATCCCCTGAGTACTAACTAATGCCGAGAACTAAATCCTTGACAAAACATTCTTTATTTATTTCATTTGCTAATTAACTATCTAGCGGATTACATCATCCCCCCCTCAGAAAAAGTCGTCTTTCCAGACTACAAATACAACACTGGGAGACCAATATATAAAATTTCAATGGGAGGAGGGTTGAGAGGACGTCCCTGGCGGCTGGGGGACCGATGAAGTGGTAGTTGGAGTGGTTGGCTGTCGTAGTGAGTACACCTCCTCTGTACGCTGCTGAAGGTGACGAGAGGCCTTCAATTCTTTCTCCCGAGTGGTCTTCACCAGGTGCACTACCTCCTTCAAATTTTTATTGATCTCCAGTTCCTTGTCTTTTCAGCCCACTGGCCGGGGACATCACACCTTTGGGCTTAAATTTGATTTAACTATCCCTCAATCTTCCTTGGGGGTCACTTTGAATGAAAGGCTGAAATCCATGGCTTTTCCTCTATATTTTCTTTCACTCTAATGCCCATCTTTCACTTGAGCTCATTTTACTAACTCTGGGCAGCATTTTTCTTTGTTTCCATTCTCATTTTAGTAGGAAAACATGCCATTTTTCCGCTTTGGATTGAGCTTAGGTGTTCATTTTCTTTTAGTGGAGGTTTTGCCCTGACGGGTTTTTTATGACCGGACCAACACAGAATAAAGTTACCAACGATTACTCTATCCTCTCTTGAACAAAATCTCCTGCATGCTAAGATTGTGAGAAAGATCATGCATTCAACTCCAAGGTTCCTTCATGCAGTGGATAGTCTCAGTTGGTTTGATGTGATTTGCTAGTAATCTCAAGGGGGACTTACATAATTGTTCCACAGCAGACAACAGACTAAAGAGAAAGGGGTTTTTTTTCTCACGTGGTTCGAGAGATTTGTCGATGAAGTGCAAGTTTCCTAATACTAACCAGAAAAGTACAGAATTGAATGGCTGTAGGGATTAGAAAATCTCTGTCCTAACCTATGCGTAGGACGTGGAGATCAATTTTCACAAAGCCTCAATTGGATTCCGCTTTGCCTCACTTCGGACAACTTCCACAGAGCCGGTGCAATCTTCAAGGGGAGTAACTAAAGATATTTAGATCACAATTCAATATGAGGACACCATCACAACGACGCATATCAACACATAAACCATAATCGAAGTTAAGTCCGCGATGTTCCAGTCGACCACGCAAGGCAAACACACCATCAGTGAGCCCGCTAGTGGTATGGATAAGTGAAGCTTGCTTAAATCAAACACCACATTCCACAACTATCATCTATTTGCATGAAATGAAATCTACTTTAAGATTCTATTGCGAATTAGAAGGACGAAGAAACCTCGCTAGCTACTCACAACAAAAGATGAAACCACCATCAATGATAACTCTTTTTATTATGAGAGTGTTCACAACAACTTCTTACAAAACATTTAATGGAAAACTTTCCTTCCTCTTCAATCTAAGCTATGCTATCAATCTATGCTATCTATGCTATGGTATCTCCTAACTGTCTCTCTATTCTAATCTCTAATCTCCAATTTAATCTAATCTAATGAATTACAAATGAGGGGGGATGCCCCTTTTATAGTTGGCCAATTTCAATGGATGGCTCAGATTGAATTACAATGAAGGGCTCAGATTGAGCCACATAAGCCCTAACCCTAAAAACTGCCACAAAGAAGAGCAGGGTAATAAATAAGCAAAAGATTCCCATTTTCTCCTGATTTCACTATCAACAATTAATGCCCACCATCCTACAGAAGATTCTCGTCTAGAAACGCGTTTGCACTGTTCTTCTCCCTGACTGCAGACTTGATCAATCTGATCAACACAACTTTAACCTCTTGAACTGATATGGCAGGCACGATCTCATTCTGAAACTCCAAGACTGCAACTTCTTTCTCCTACTCGATGATGATTTTCCTCTTAGTTGTCATTCTTTAACTCTGAAGTGCTTGAGGATGATTTCTAACCCCTGGGCCTTCATTATTTATCCTTCCTGATCTTGAGGGATTTTCCAATCTTGGACTCGAGCATTTCTTCCTTGCCACCTGCCCCCTTGAGTTGGGTGCATATTGGGTCTTTGAGGAGAAATTCCAACACTTAGCTGTTTCTTCCAACATCTCCCTTCATGGTTTGGGCGCAAATGAGACATCATGGAGGGGCTTCAAACATGTAACTTCTCTCCTTCCAAGGTTGCAATGTCCTCCTTGAGTATTTGATCCATCACCCCAAGTCATCACGCTTTGGCCTCGGTGTTCACCCTGCAAAACAAGCAAAGAGAAGAGCATCAAAACACTTATAATATAAATTCACTTTACTTACCTAATCTTTGTGTTCAAATTCCCACGATCTGATCGATCTCTGGATCTGATAGGGTTCATCATTTTCCTCTAGCAAACTTTGCCTTCTTCATAACTTTTCATCATGTGAGCATTTAACCTTTGTGTGCTAGGGTGCATATCATCTTGATGTTTTCATATTCTTTCCTTAACAATTTCATTCACCTGTCTTGTCCATCTTCTCTTAGGAGCATGATGTCTGAGTTTTACTTCATCTCGAGGGCGCATATGAAGGCTCTTGCTTCATTACCTGCTTTAGAAAATTTTCATCCATTCTCCCCTAGGGCGCATCTGGAGACTTGAGCTTTCATTTTCATTCCTTAGAAAAATTTCACCCATCTTATACCCCTTGGGCGTATTTTGCTTCTTGTGTACCTTGAAACTGTGCCTTGGAAACTTTTATCCAACTTGAGCCTTAGGAAATTTTATCTCCCCTTAGAAAATTTTATCCATCATAAGCCAGGCATCTATTTTGAAATCACAAGACAAGGTGTAAAAAAAGTTTCAAAATTATTCCCCTTAGAAAATAACCAAGAGCCACAAAAAAATCTCCCCTCAGAAAATATTTTTCAAGTATATTATTCATGTGTACCCTTGAAGGGGTTCATTTAATTTTTCACCCTTGAAAAAAAAATTCTTCACTAAGGTTTGCATATTCCACATTCTTCTCACTTCATGGGCGCACTAGAGGGGTCAACTTTTATTTTAAATGCCTTGGATAATTATTTTTACTCATCCCAGCCACCTACTTGACTTGGGCACATTTGGGGTATCCTACTTCACATTTGCCATGACTTAGAAAGTTTTTGTGCCTCCTTGACAACTTGGCGCATTTGGGAGGTCTTCATGCTAGTCTGTAACTTAGAAAAAATTCTTTTCATCCAACTCAACTTGAGGGCGCATTTCACCCCTCTAGCTTCCATTTAACATGCCTTGAACATTTTACTCCTTCCTCCCCTAGGGCGCATCAAAGGGGGTCAACTTATGTTACCATGCCTTAGACGTTTTTCTATTCAACATACCTCTCTTGTTTACCTTGGGCGCACTTGGAAGGGCTTTCCCACATGTTAATGCCTTAGGAAATTTTGTGCATCTCTTACTCCATGATGAGCGCATTTGGGACCCTCTACTTCTTAGCAAAAAAATCTCAAGTCACTCTACTCCTTGGTGGTCGCATATAGAGGGGGTTACCTCCAGTTTCATGCCTTAGAGAAATTTTCCTCACCTCATCAAAGTTGGGCGCATATTAGGGGGGGAGCTTCAAGTTTGTTTGCCTTAGAAAAAAAATAAAAATAAAAATTGCATGCCTCCATCCAGCTTGGGCACATCTCATAGGGTGTGCTTTCGTTTTAAACACTTAGAAGTTTTTCAAGTCATCTCACAACTTGGGAGCATTCTGGGGGTCTAGCTTCCAGTTTCTTACACTTAGAAACTTTTCCAATCTTCCTTGAGGTTTGGGCGCATTTTGGGGGTCTAGCCTCCAGTTTCTTACACTTAGAAAATTTTCCAGCCACCTTCCTTGCTAAGGGCACATTTCAAGGGGTGAGCTTCCACTTTTTGTATGCCTTAGACAAATCTCACGCCACCTTCACCATCTGGGCGCATCTAGGGGGTCCTACTTTTATTTTTCATCACTTAGAACATTTTGTATTTCCATCTTGGTGTTTGGGCGCATATAGGGGGTCTAACTTCCAGCTTCTTACAGTTAGAAATTTTTTCACTTGACTTCTCCATGATGGGCGCATTTAGAGGGTCGTCCTTCTGGTTTTCTGACCTAGAAACTTTTTTTTGTGCCTCCTTGAAG
>VDFB02303587.1:4771-32712 GCA_007258455.2 Sequoia sempervirens
TTTTGAACATCCGAGAGTCTGCCTCCTTCCCGGCTATTTTGAACATCTGGGCGCTCGCCTTCTCCCCGGCTGTTTTGAACATCTGGGAGCCTGCCTCCTTCCCGACTATTTTGAACATTCGGGAGCCTGCCTCCTTCCCGACTGTTTTGAACATCCGGGAGCCCGCCTTCTTCCCGGCTATTTTGGCTTCCGTCCGCTATCTGCCTTCTGACTTTCTTCCACCATCTTTCCGCCCTCTGGCACTCGCACCCTTGAAGCACACATTAATGTTTATGGTCCAAATGAGCTCCAAATATGAATATCAAAATATTTTGATGATGCATGGATAGATCTAACAAGGAATTTTTAGGTTTGACTGACATTTTCCTTAACTCATGTATAAATGCACTTACAACACTTCGTGTTTGCAGGAGTCAAGAAGCCTTCCATAGGTCTATCAAAGAGGCCCATTGAAGGACTTGTCCTAGCTTTTTCCAGATGATGATGATTTTTAAGGAGCTTTCTGTCCGAATTAGGGGCCACCAATCCATTGATGCCAATCGTCGATGGACTCATTTGATCCAAGGAAGAACACTGCATGCACACCAAGCAAAAGACAACTTTCGGGCAGTTTCAGCTACAATTAAACAGAAATTAGCTAAATGGCAAAATTGCTATGGTAACTGACACTAGATGACAAAATAGGGAAAAGACAAGGAATATATTTTTAATTGTTGAATATTGTGGGGTAGGTGAAACCCTAATGTAATTGAATCTTATGATAATGGAAATTGTTGTTTTGGTATTTGATGAGATTTCAGCCCATACTTTTAGCACTTATTGATGACAAGCTACTGTGCAAAGTTAGCCTGGGCTCTTTTACTCCAATGCTGTAACTTAGTTCAATTACATGTGCTTATGTGTGTGTGTAATCTGAAAATCTGCAGTCCTTAGAAGATTGCACTGGTTTTGTGCAACTATAGGTTTCTCTTAGCCAAGCAAAACCCAGTTTAGGAAGCCTGTCTACTTTAGCAGCCACCATTGTTACTGTTCATCCGTAGCTTAGGATTAGAATAGCTTTCTAAACACTTCTCTTTTTGTTGTTTCTTTTAATCCTTGGTTAGAGTAGGACACAAAACATCACCATGAAGCTAAATCAGATGAAATTGATGAGTTTCAGCTTGCTATTTTGAGTGGACAGCCACTGTTCATTCACTTTCAGCACTTTGAAACTGTATTTGTAAACCCAACTTCCATGCTTTGTAACTCATCCATAAGACCGCCTTGTGATTCCAGCAAATCACATCAAACTACTAAGCTATCTAAGCACTGTCATGACCTGACATCCGAGAGACCTTGGGATAGTGTTCTGCAACTCGATTGTGGAAGATTGTCTTTCAAGAGAGGTAGTGCACCTATGCACTTCCTGTGTTGAAAAGTGCATACAAAACACATCAACAAAGAGTAAATGCTAGGTGAGCTTTCCTCAACATGTACACCCCTCTCAAAGACAACATCACAAGTCTTAGGATCCATCGGTCGATATGCCTTAACACCATCTGCATATCCCACAAAGATACAAGGCCTCCTCTTTGGCTCCAATGCCCTATATTTCTATGGAGGAATACGACCCCATGTTGGACTCCCAAACACTCTGAAGTTTTTCACAATAGATTTCCCAGCAAACCAGGCTTCAAAAGGAGTGATACACTTCAAATCTTCATGAGGAACCCAATTTTGGATGAAGGTGACACAATTGATTTCTTCTCCCCACAAAGCTAAACCAAGAGACTTGGCATGTATCATGCAGCTTTCCATTTCCTTCAGGGTTATATTTTTCCTTTCTGCCACATCATTCTACTAGGTTGTGTAGGTAGCGGAATGTTGTAAGTCGATTCCCTCAAGTGTGAAAATTTCCTCAAGTCTATTGCTCACATACTCTCTGCCATTGTCTGTACGAAGGATCTTGACTTGCTTCCCAGATTGCTTCTCAGCATGTGCTTTGAAGTTGAGAAATTTGAAAAATACTTCACTTTTGAGACAAATGAGGTAGACCCAAGTGTATCGTGAAAAATCATTAATGAAAGTGAGGATTTAACAAGATTTGCTAAAGGATGGAACTGACGCTAGGCCTGCTGCATCACTATGAACAAGCTGAAGAAGATCCAAGGGCCTCCAAGAGTTCCCTCTATCAAACTTCTCTTTGGGATGCTTTCTCATGAAACATCCTTAACATATACCTTCAAAATAACGGAGTTGAGGAAGCCCTCTCACCATGTACACCTAAGAAGTTGTTGTAGATAGTGGTAGTCGAGTTGACCACAACGCTCATCATGCCATATCTTACTCTATGAGTTTGAATGAGTGATCAATGTTGTAGAAGGAGCAAGAGGTACCCAATTGGAGAATGAGTAAAGCCTTGCATTGTGATTAGCTTGGCCCATTGCAACCAAAGAATCATTAGCTCGACCCATTTGCAAGTGTTAATGTGGGTAAATTCTCAAGGGTTTGTTGTTTCTTTCTTTGTCTAGTTAATGAAGGAGGGGAAGTTACTTTTTGTTCCTAATTTCCTTATGGTTAAATTAATTCCTTAGTTTCAAAACTAGAACACTTGCCATGTGAGTTAACAAGTGCTCCATCTTGTTGATGGTGTTTTTATGCACTTCTCAACATAGGCAGTGCATAGGTGCACTACCTCTCTTGAAAGACAATTTCTCACAATCGAGTTGCAAAACACTATCCCAAGGTCTCTCGGATGTCAGGTCATGACGGTGCTTAAATACCTCAGTAGTTTGATGTGATTTGCTGGAATCACAAGGTGACCTTACAGAAACACGAAGTATGGGCACAAAGCTTGAAGTTGGATCTTTGAAAAGGAGTTTAACATGTAAGCAGTTATGTCTGGGCTGTAGGTTCAAATAGCAGTCTCAAACCCCATCTAGTTGTTGGATTTTTCTTTATAAAGTGCAATGAACCTTGATGTTGTTCAGTTTCTAAAGAAAGTGCAAAAAGAGCGGAGGGGAAGAAAAGTTCCTAAGGGTAAAGCTTGCTGCGAACAGTGACAATGGAGTCCCTGCAATGGACAATTTCTTCAAAATAATATCCCACTTAACCAGGGATTTCACAGTATCATGGAAATTGTGCAATCTTCTAAGGGCTGCAGATTTTATCCTTCATCCACCACATACATGCATGAACTAAAGATAAGTGTTTGAGGCAGCTTAAATCAGGTCCAGGCTAACTTTGCAAAGCTATCTACCTTCAGCAAATAGCAAAAAGTATGGACTAAGGGATCATCAACAAAGCAGGAATTTTCATGGACAGCCAATAGCATTCCTAAGATTATCCAAATAACATGAACGGCTAACTAAACAGCAAATAGATCTAAGTTAAATATCTAAGATTGGAGAAGTGAATCAAATAACATGGGAGAAAACAAGGAAATGCACCAAATCAATGCTATTTCTTATAAATTTCTGCAGCATGTCTTTACAACAACTCAACTCTCTCTTTGCAAATGAGAGGAGTGCTCTATTTATAGCTTTTCAAAAAAAAAATGAATGGCCAAGATTCATTACAATTGTGTGGCCATGATTCATTACAAAATAGGGTTTCACCTACCCCCAAATAGATTTACAATTAAAAAAACATCTTTTGTATTTTCCCTATTTTGTCATCTAGTGGATGACACTATTTGCATTTTCATCCTGTAGCTGATTGCTGTTTCTTTGGCTGTAGCTACTTTTCTGGGAGGTCTCCTTCCTTGGCTGGGCTGTCTGGTTGCTCCTCGGAGGCTGCGTGTTCAATATGCTTGAGGATTACGGCCTGAAGCTTGTCTACCTCGAGGATTTCGCATCTCAACGCTTGGTAGCTCCATTCTTTGGCGTTCTCTTCCAGCCGCTTCTAGTCCTCGTCATACTTTGAGCCTTGATCCTTGAAGAGCTCTTATCTATCGAAGGCATGGGCAGCGAAACTCAAGAAGTCCGTTGTGATATCTCCAGCTGTCCCGTCCTTCATCCTCTCCTCAAAGTATGACCTAACCTTTTCCGCATCCAACTGCACCGTGGGCATATCATGGCCCGTTATCATCTTGAGGTACTCGGCGCATTCCGCTCGGATTTCTTTGATCCATGCAATATCTGGATCCACCCTGCTCTTGATCTGCTCCATCCTCTCCCTTCGGTTGATGAGGTCTCTGCACCATATGTCTACCAACCAGTGATCCTCCTTCTTCAATTCCAGCTTCTCTTCCCACGTGCTTTCTGGCATTTGAAGTATGGCTTCAACCTTCGGGAAGGCAGAGTCGTAGGTCGCAAGGAAGTTGGTGCAGAGCTTCCTCGTGCTTTCCAAGGACTGAACCAGGTCTAGGAACTTGTTGGCTATCTGCACAGCCAAGCTGATCCCTACGTTTCTGACCTTTGTAACCTGCTAGAACCAATCCTTCGTGGTCTTTTCTAAGTTTTTCCTCCTCTCCAGCTTATCTATCTGCTCCTTGGAGAGTAGCTATGGCGTGGCCGTTGAGGTAGTGGGGAGGTCGTCTATTGAAGACCACTGCTGGATGTAGTCGGTTAGGGCAGCAACCTGCGCCTTTAGCTCGTCTTTGGTGATCTTATCCTGCTTAATTAGATGCACCACCGTGGCCACTAACTCCTCCAGATGTCCGACCTTCTGTTCCCTGGTAGCTGTCCCTAGGTCGATCGTGGAGATGTTGTAACTTACTCCAGCATCTTCTCCAACATCCTTTAGTTGCTGGGCCAACTCTTCTTCGACGTCATCATCAAAAACCTGAATAATTTCCTTGGCGCCCGAGCCATCCTCTCCATCCCCGCCCTCAGAAGAGCCTATTTCTTCTTCCTCGTAGGCAACCTTGTCGATGGTTCTACGCTCAAATTCAGGTTGCTTATAATAGTCGTCGGCCTCTTCCCCAATAGGCTTTGAAACTTCCTGTTCTAGCTCCTCCATCTCCTTGGAAATCTGCATGGTGGACCTGTTGGTGGTTGCGAAGGCTAAGATGTTGTGAGGGCTTGGGCGAGGGCAGCCTGGAGAGCAGGGTCTATTAAGAGTTGCGAGAGCTCAGGAGGAAGACTCTGCAGGTGCCATGTAATGGCCTCAGGCACGCTAGAAAGTGGAACAGGCGATGGTATTCTTGCCAGAGGCAAGGAGGTAATGGGAGACATGGCGGCAGCAGAGGAAGGGGAAGTGGTCATGCTCGAGGAAGAGTCGATATTGATTATGGACTCGGCTGGGGGCGAAGAAGCAAGGTGAACAGAGATGTCCACCGCTTGGGGAGATGAGGCAGCCGCGGCCTGAGAGGTGGGCAACACACCAGCTGGGGGAGGAAGGAGCAATGGAGGCTGCGCCTCTGTTGTGACTACTGTCCTTTTAAGCTTCTTGGGAGATGAGCCTCCTGTATCTTTTGTTGCTTGTTCTTTGGGGTCCCCGGACTGTGCTGCTTCTGCTTCTCTTCTCTTCTAGGACTTGGTGATGGGGGGAGACTTGGAAGTCTCACCAGCTAATGGGGAGGCGGCAACGTCCTCCGTGGTGCTCGGCTCGCTTTTGAGCGCCTCGGATGTTAGAGTTACCCCCTATTGCTCCAGTTGTGCCACCTGTCCATCAACCCACTCCTTAGTGCGAGCTATGATTGGCTTCGTGATAATATCCAAGTCCTCTACCTCCTGCTCATCCCAGTCGATGGAGGGGATTGCCAGGTCGGCAACCGCAGGGTACCTTGGGTGCACAAGGGTAGATTCATCCTCTTCAAGTTGGTTTGGCACCAGAAACAGCTGTACCCTCCTTAAGAACTGCACTGTCATTCGCATGTAGTGTCTCTTTCGGACCTCCTTATCATCTCTACAATCTGCCCAGAAATCTTCAACATGGTACTGGTGAGCGTATGCCGGCCCTAGTGCCTTCCTGACATGGCCGTGGGGGTCCATTCGTGGGCGAGCCGTGTACCACTCAATAGTATACTCTTTGAGTTCCTTTTCTGAGTTACCGGCGCATTGAGATGTTTGCAGTCGGTAGAGGCCTTGGCCGAGGGTCATGGGATAAGGGATCCCTGCTACGTGCTTCTGGCTGAAGACTGCCTAAATATGTTGGAGCTGCCGGGAAAGCTCTAGGAGAATAATCCTATCATTTGGGTATCTGGGCAGCTTGTTCGGCCGTTTCATGAATCCCTGGGCACGGATGTAAGTAAACTTAGGGAACTGAATGTATAAGAAGGCATACTCCTTCAGGAGTGCCCTGGCGCTATGAGATACCCTTCTCTCGAAGTCCCCGGCTATCAATCTGATAATATGGCCTATGAAGGCATCATTGATCCGGCGGTACTCCTTTTTGAAGTAGCGGTATTGTAGCTGAGGGTACCGGTCAAAAGGCTTAAGCCCTCGTTTGTGATCTCCATTTGACACCATGAAGAGCCCACTATATTGCCTCTGATCCGCCAATGAGTACACCAGGTATGAGGTCATGTAAAACTTTTTGCTCTTCTTAATATTTATAAACTGCTCGTGGAAGCAGTTGCTGATGATACTCCCCCAGTCGAACGAGATCTTGGTTTTCACGTCCTTATTTTCTCATATGATTTGCTCGATATAGTAAGCCATCCACTCATGGAAGTAGGCAGCTGCTGGGAGGCCCATGACCCTGCTTAGCATGGTTACCAAGTCATGATAGTCTTCTTGAAAATCGCTACGGAACAGCTCTTGGGAAACTTTTGCAGCACTGCCCCGCTTCTCCTTCAACCAGTAAACATTGATTGACTTCTTGATGTTCAATGGATTGGCATCCCATGCCGCCTGACACTGCTCCAGAGTGGGGACTTGCATATGCGGGAACGTAGGGATGTGGAATATTTTTGTAATTCCTTCCGGAGACATGTCGGCAAGGATATTCCCTTCTTTGTCCACGATCGTTCGCGTGTCTGTCTGGTAGGCTTCTCGGCAAGCCATTACCAGTTCAGGTGCTATTAGAGATGGAGGGAAGCCAATAGCTTTAGCAATTCCGCTTTGGTGTATCAAATGTGCATTCTTTGTCTTAGGGTCGACCTTGACCCTCTGGGTGAACTCATCTATGTCCACCTGGCCTATATTGGTGTCCAAGATCTCTTTCCAGTCAGTCGAGACCTTCGACTGGAGCGGTTCACCTTGAAATTGAAACTTCATTTGGTCCTTGTCGTCTTTCCCACGGGCGGCCCTTCCGGATTTCTTACCCTTGTCCTTTTCGGTAGAGGCCCCTGAAGTTCCTGCGGCCGATTCCATATATCCTGCAAGCAGAGGGTGAAGTCAGCACAACAAAACACCGAAAACGTTAATGTTAGTCTGTATTGCGAGCATATCATATAACTAACCATTCAAATGCATCATAAATTTAATTCTCAGACGATATCGATTTCATTTTGGGGCAAATGAGCAATCCGGGCCCGGAGGGCCAGACTTCCCTGGCAGGAATGCTGCCAGAAAGGGAAAACACACCCGAAAGTTCCCGGAGACCCCCGTTGGTCAGATTTTGATGTTCTAAGAGACCCATGATGAAGAATGGCATGATTTAGGATGTGGGTCGAAGTCCGATTCTCGATTTGGATTGATTTGGATCGATTTGGGGAACTCCGGGGGTTTCAGGCAGGAAGGCAGTCAGTCAAAGGAAGCCGGCGGTGGCAGACACCAGACGGAAGTCCGACGGCGGAAGTCTAGAGGCCGGAACCCGAGAAGAAAAAGGTCAACCGAAAACAAGTTTGGTTTTACATTTTTAGACCGGATGGCATTCGGAGCATTGGGCCCTAGAGGCCGGGAGGACGGTAGCTGACAGCCGCCGCGTGCTTATTAGATCATTCTGAAAGGCGGCAGCGAGGAGATGACTGGAGTCCGGGGGAAGGGGAGCCGACGAAGGTTCACCGCCGAAGGTATTTGGAATGTGGCCCAGCAACGACGGCGAGGTGAAGTTCGGTCCCCGGAGGCCGGAGCAGCGTGAGGTACAGGTCACCGAGAGTATTTGACGATGATTTGCACAGCGGCGGCGAAAGGGGAACCGGGACCCGGGGACCGGAGAGACAGGGGACGCCGGCCGCCGCGAAGGAATAGACAGCGACAGCGAAGAGGTCACCAGGGCCCGGGAGATGGAGCGTCGCTGTTTGATGGCCGCCGGGAAATTTCATCATAGCTCGGTGATGGCGGCTGTGAAAGCGAGCCCGGAGCCCGAAGGTCGAGCAGCCGGGAGGGTTTCGCTGTGAGGGACGGCGGAAACATTACGGAGTTCGGGGGTCAGAACTCCGGATGACCGGGCCCGGAAGGTCACGGGGACGCGGAAGCAGGGGCCTCGCCAGGAGTTTTGACGTTAAAACGGTGGTAAACATGCTGCGGAGGCCCGAGATCCGGGGTCCAGACACTCGGAGGACGAATCACTCAAAAAAAAGCCCGACTTCTCGAAGGGACAAACAGCGGTGAAGGCGAACGGCCAAGGTAGAGGTCGGGCCTGGGGCGCCCTTCTGCCCTGTGTGAAGAATAGCCGGGGGAAGGGAAAGCCCCGAATCGACGGTGAAGGACTTTCGATGGGCCCCGAAAAATTTCAGGATATGGGTTATGGGCGCGCTAGGGAGGTGTTCATTTTACATAATTTTAGTTTATTGCTTGTTTTACAGAAATCCACCAAAAGATCAAAAATGATGGGAGAGCGAACGAGGATGGCCTACCTGCAACTCGCGAAGCGGGAAGCTGATGGAATTCACCAGTGGAGTCGACGGAGCGAGGTTGATGGCAACGATCGTGACGATGCAGATTGCAGTGGGCTCCAATTCAATCGCTGCTCCAACTCGCTCAAATTCGCTAAGTGAAAAAGACATTGGCGGACCTCGGTTTATATACCCAACCGCTCATTAATGATCGTAATAAATGCTCATACGATCGCGCCAAAAGTGGGTGAGATTCAAATTTGTGTCGGCGGCGGCGGTGAGGTCTTCGGGATCCGGCAGGCGGGAAGCCGCGCAACGGCGGCTGCCGCATGAATTTCGGTGACCTCAGACTACGGCGGCGATAGAATGATCGGGGCCCGGATGGTGGGGTGCGGCGGAGAGTTCGTCGCCGCTAGATATAGCACTTCATTTTAACAGCGGTGATGAACAACACCCGAGGGGGCCGGAGGGCGGCCGACCGCCGAGAGTTCGCCACCTAAAGATTTCGATCTGCGCATGGTGATGGCGGCGGCGAGTCAATCTTCGGGCCCGGTGGACCAGCGGTTGATGGAGGATCATTGCCGCGATCATGCATCCTGGCGGAACTGACGCGACTTCCGCCGGGGTCCGACAGAGTAGTTGCCGCCCGGAAACCCACAAGGAACAACGAACGGCAAACGGCGGGCGGGTTCCGAAGGGCAGAAAGATGCCCCAGAAATGCCGCCGGGGCGGCAAATGAAAGGGGGAAACCCGATAAGGGAACCCCGGAGGCCCAGGCCCGGAGGGGCCCAGGGCCGCCCCAAAGCCCGAAAGGCCTAAGGAACCCACAAGGCCCCGGAGGGCACCAAAATTTAAAAGGGGAACCACGGTCGATCTTAGGATGAAACTTTAGGGTAATATCGACCATGCAAAATGTCAAAAAAGAGGGGCATGCAAAATGAGGCAGACCCGACAGACCCGACAAGGCAAAAGAAAAGAGGGTCCCCGTTCCCAACGGGGCATGTGTGCTGAGGGCACAACAAATGGCGACTCCGCTGGAGAACGCTCCGGAGCGTTCTAGGGATAAATATTCATTCAGGACCCAGAATCTTTGGTTTCGCAGACCAGAAACGGCTTCCAAGGATGAATCTGGGAGAGCGAGATCCTTAATTGGGTCAGCTTACATGACATCTCGAAAGTGTGTGTAGAGTGAGTTCATTCCTTTCCTAGGGATAGTAACCAGTGGAGTTGTCACTACAATCTCATGGATATTGCTCTACTGCCGGCTGGGCGTCCAGAGCCCCGGTAGAGTTATCCGAACACCCATACGGTCGTTTATTTTCTTTTTTCAGAGTTTCTTTTCTCTTCTTTTTACTTTGATATTTCATTTCTCTTTTACCATTTAGCTCGACCAGGTAAGCATTGAAGCCTACAATGGGTTTGAGACTGCAGTGGTCACTGGAGTAGACTTAGGATTTTTCACTCACTTGGGTGTCGTGACAACCATAGCACGGTCCTTCAGAATTTATTATTATGTAATTTGTGCGAGATCTGAGATGTGGGTAAGAAGATCCGGTGAAGGGTCAAGTTCTGAGCAGAATTCAGATAGGGAAATCATTCATGGGCAGCTCTGCAAAGACCGATAGTCTAGAGTGAATATTTAGCTAGAGAACACAAAGAGCGGACAGCAAAGTGAACCGCTTGTTAGGCAAGTACGGCCACCACAAAGGAGCGGGAAACCTCTCTCAAAACAAAACTTCCGGGAGGGAGAAAGAAAAAAATGACGCGAACAAAACGCAACAAGCAAGAAAGCAACTATTCTAACCTATGCATAGGTATTTACAGCGAAGAGCTCGAAGGAGCTCAAGCTTGGAAGTAATGCTTCAGGTGCTGCCCGTTGACTGGCAACGAGACGTTTTCACCGGTTAAGTTTTTTAAGCGGAAGGCATTATCTCCCAAAATCTCAGCTATCTGAAAGGGGCCAAGCCAGAGCTTGTCGAATTTATTGTGTCCCCCTTTCTTTTCATGGGCCTTGTCCCAATATAGGACCAAATCTGCAATCCTGAAGGCCTTGATTTTGGCTAAGCGGTCGAACCATCTCTTCACTACGCCCTGATGCTTGGCGAAATTTTCTATTGCGCGGTCTCGGACTTTCTCTAAATGTAAAAGTTCAGCTAAACGAGCTTCCCTACGATCTCCTTCATAAAAGTCGTTGATGAACTGAAGAGTCAGAATTTTCAGGTGGATGGGGAATATTGGCTCAAGACCATAGACAAGGTGGAATGGGGAATCACCAAGGGCAGCCTTATGGCGGGTGCGATTAGCCCAAAGGGCAAAACGGAGCTGGGTATGCCAGTCCTTGAGATTCCTATCTAGCAGCTTTTTGATCACGGTAATCAAATTCTTGTTTGTGGACTTGGCAACACCATTGCCCTGAGGGTAGTAATTGGATGAAAATTTGAGGGCAATCCCATAGTCAAACGCCCAGCTAGCAAATTTTAAAGAAGCGAAGGCAGGTCCATTATCACATACTAGAGCATATAGACAACCAAAGCGATTTAAAATGAAACTTTCTAAGAAATCAGTAACTACTTCAGTTGTACAATGCTTACAAACTATTGCTTCCGTCCATCTAGTACAATAATCAGTAGCGGTCAGAATGTACCTGTGTCCCGTAGATGATGGAGGGCTTACCGGACCGATGAAGTCGAGACCCCACTGTGCAAAAGGCCTTACCTCTAGCACGGGCTGCAGTGGGACAGCAGCGTTCCTTTCCTTGGTGGCAGCGGTCTGGCACGTATGGCATGAACGAACATGGCCATGGGCATCTTTGAAGACAGTTGGCCAGTAGTACCCTGCCCTTAATATCTGATGGGCCGTAGAAGAACCCGAGCCATGGCCTGTACCAAACTTATTGTGAAACTCCCTTAGAACACGTTCTGCTTCGTCCTTGCCGAGGCATCTTAGATAAACACCCTCATGATTCTTCTTATAGAGAATGGACCCTTGTAACATATAACCGTTTCTTTTCAATCTGAGTGCCCTCTTCTGGACTCCTTGCAAATGCGACGGACACTTATGATTGAGCAGATAATAAATGACATCTTGATACTACTCTCCCGGGGAGACATCTTCAAGCTGATATTGCTGCACTGTGAGTTCAGGTCCGGCCTCTGTTGCTGTTTTGGCCATTGTACGGGTGAGTACCTGCCCTCTTACCAATTTCATTGGTTGGATCTCCATATCATATTCTTGGAGCAGGGTGACCCACTTAGCCCTCCGTTCGTCCAACTCGTTTTGCATCAGAAGCGTTTTGACTGCTGGGTCAGGGACAATTGCGAACACCTTGTTGCGTAGAATGTAGTGTCTAAATTTCTTTACTCCCCTGACGAGAGCGTATGCCCGCTTTTCTATGTTGTGGTAACGCAATTCAGCATCTTTGAGGGGTGCGCTCATGAAGGTGATTGGATGATTATTTCCTTCGTCATCCTTTTGGGTCAACATACTGGCACAAGAATGCTCCGAAGCAAATGAATAGATGTAGAACAACTTCAGATAATCTGGACTGACCAACACAGGCTCCTCAACAATGGCTCATTTGATATCCTCAAAGGATTGTTTGGCCTCTGGTGTCCATTCAACTTTAGCGTCCTGCTTGAGCATGGCATTGAGAGGTTTGACTATTTCCGCGAAGCCCGTGATGAATTTCTGGATGAAATTAATCTTTCTGAAGAAAGACTTTAATTCCTTCTTGCTGCTTGGGGGCTGAATCTTGAGTAGCGATTCAATGTGTTCAGGATCAATGGAGATTCCTTGCTCTGAGATGATGTGCCCGAGTAATCTGCCTTCGGTCACTCCAAAAATGCACTTCTTGGGGTTGAGGGAAACCCTGAATTCCCGGCATCTCTGAAATACTTTGCATAAGTCAGAGACGTGATCACCTCGCTTCTTGGAGAATACGGTCAAATCATCCATATAGATGATTATACATTTGCCAATCAGGTCCTTGAAAGCGATATCCATGGTGCGTTGGAAAGTGGCGCCGACGTTGATGAGCCCAAACGGCATTCTCCTATACGCAAATGTCCCCCACTTAGTGGTGAACGCAGTCTTGTGGCGATCCTCGTATTGTACCATTACTTGATTATATCCAGAGTATCCGTCGAGGAACGACATCATCTGGGAGCCGTTGATAATTTGCAGCACTTCATCTAGTGAAGGTACCGGATAGTTGTCCTTTTCTGAGGCGCAGTTGAGGTTGCGGAAATCCATGCACAATCTGATCTCTCCATTCTTTTTCCTGACCAGGACCAAGTTAGCCACCCACGTGGAATGCCTAATGGGAAAGATGATCCTTGCTGAAAGTAATTTCTGCACCTCCTTGTAAACAATAGGTTCTAGCAGGGCATTAATAGGGCGCTGCCGCTGATGGAATGGCCTCACCTCAGTCTTTAGAGGGATGGTATGCGTGATGACAGATGTGTCGTATGTTTTCAAGTCTTTGTAACTCCATGCCACCACATCAGGATATCTGTGCAAAGCATCCGTGATTCCCCTCTTCTCTTCGAGCGTGCATACCTTTCCAATGAAAACATTCTTGATATCCTCGGCCGTTCCCAAGTTGTGAGCATTGCACTGGCTGCTTATAGTCTCCTTTTTCATTTGCCAGTCTTGATCCCCGATCTGATCCAAATCGAATACACGCTCCAACTGAACCATCCCTTTAGGGATCGTGTTGGTTTTCAGATTGATAACCCCTTCTATGTCCAACTCAGCCTCCTGTGGGTCAGCTTCATCAATTATTTGGGCAGCAAAGATGTCAGAGCTTGTGATGAACTAGAGGATATGCTTATCATCATTAAAGACCTGCAGGTGAGTGACATTGTCCGGGACTGATGGCGTCGATGTCAGCTCAACAGTGAACCTCTTAAGCCCTGACAAAGAGAGGGGCTGTAACGTGCTGGCTGCTTGAGCCAAGGCATCAGCTGTGCGATTCTGAGCACGAGGGATCAGTTGTATGTTGACCGCACCTAGGCCCTCTAGGAGATCCCACACCTTGTGTCTATAATTGGTGAGTCTTCGATCATGGCAGGAGTTCAATTTCCTGACCTGCTTAACCACAAGTGTGGAATCCCCAATTGGAGAGAAGCAACCTCTCTCCAATGAAACTCATTTTATCTATCAATATGTATTTGAAATGTGGTATGCCTTATCAGAAATTTATAATTCTTTGTCCTTCTAGTTCATTAAAATCTCTTAGCGGTATTCATAAGTTTGAGTGTATTGATAACATTCCAATGTTGAAAGCCGCACCTTCAATTGGAGCACGTAGAAGTAAACGAGAATGATTTCAAAATCCAAGCTTTCTAATGCTTGAGTAAGGTATTGGTATATGGAGCATAATCAGACTTGGAGGTTAAATTTCTCCCCACTTTTATTAGTATGGTTTCCCCCCAAATTATTTAACCGGGTCAAGCAGCAGCCCAAGTTTAATCCTTATTTGCACTTCAATTTACTAGATAATAATATTGGACTCCCTGTTGGTGGATGTAGCATCAATTGCGAGCTCTCTTAGTGGTGAGGGATGTGTCAGGGGGAGTAACTTGACTTCTCCATTCTCTTTCTTTGGGGGGACTTTTTCCTCATCTTTGGCTTTTTTCCCTCTCCATTTGTACATTTATTTGTTTTCTTCTCTCTTTTGAAGGGGAGTTTTTTCCAAGAGGTTTTCTCCCATTCCTTGCTTGTGATAGATTGCATTGCATTTGTACATGGGTACCTAACATGGCCCAGTTGTCGGGACCCATATTGCATTTTATCTTGCACGGTTAGCTTGAGTCTTCATTCCCCTAGTTGCACTTAAGTGGGGGTGTTGGTGTAAATAAGTATTTTACTTATTACACTTTAAATAAATCTTACTTAGAGAGCGCATATCATTGTAGTTTGCACTTGTGACACCTAGTTATTTGCATCTTGCATTTAGGTTTGTGGATACATTGAGAGATGTGATTGAGACACTTAGGGAAGTGTGTGTAGGAGAAATCTCACTCTTTGTGGTGTGATCTAGTTATCACCTTTTTAGTCTCCACGTATTGTGGCATGTTAATTTCACTTTCGGTGGGTGATCCAGCTTTCATGGAATTATCTATTATTTCCTTCTACCTACCCTTGCACATGAATGCCACTTGTCTCATTCATGGCCCTTCCTTGTGTCCTAGCCTACCTTTATAAGCAAGCCTTATACATACTTGTAATGGAACTTCTTCGTGCATATTGACAATACAATCATCATATTCTCTCCCCTTTGTGTAGTCTTTGGTCGCTTGATCCAATTGTTGCTTTTTATAAGTTCTTATAGTAATGGAGGCGCATGTCTACTAAAGAAACAATGAAAAATGTTCCACAGGTAAACATATCAATACATATTACTATTTCAATTTATGTACGAAAATAAATTATTATACTAAAATACTATATTTAACGTAATTTTATTACTCAAATGATAATAAGGTATAATGATCCATTACCACTAAATTTCAATGTATCAAAAGCATATCAAAATATATATTAAATAGTGAAAAAAATTATACCATTAAGAAACTATGATGGACTTAACTCACACAATCAATACTCTAACTTTCCCAATGAGGTCTAGTAGGGGTAGAAGGGCGAGGCTCCTCAATTAGAACTAGACCTTGTGAAGGTGTAACCTTGCGAGTTAGGGAGGAAGGAGATCCATCATCATCTAAATCACTATCAACACTTTCAACTATGGAGGAAGGAGGAGTAGAAGAGTAAATGCTAGGTGAGCTTTCCTCAACATGTACACCCCTCTCAAAGACAACATCACGAGTCTTAGGATCCATCACTCGATATGCCTTAACACCATCTGCATATCCCACAAAGATACAAGGCCTCCTCTCTGGCTCCAGTGCCCTATATTTCTGTGGAGGAATACGACCCCATGTTGGACTCCCAAACACTCTGAAGTGTTTCACAACAGATTTCCCAGCAAACCAAGCTTCAAAAGGAGTGATACACTTCAAATCTTCATGAGGAACCCAATTCTGGATGTAGGTGGCACAACTGATTTCTTCTCCCCGCAAAGCTGAACCAAGAGACTTGGCATGTATCATGCAGCTTTCCATTTCCTTCAGGGTTATATTTTTCCTTTCTGCCACATCATTCTACTAGGTTGTGTAGGTAGCAGAATGTTGTAAGTCGATTCCCTCAAGTGTGAAAATTTCCTCAAGTCTATTGCTCACATACTCTCTGCCATTGTCTGTACGAAGGATCTTGACTTGCTTCCCAGATTGCTTCTCAGCATGTGCTTTGAAGTTGAGAAAACTGAAAAATACTTCACTTTTGAGACAAAGGAAGTAGACCCAAGTGTATCCTGAAAAATCATTAATGAAAGTGAGGATTTAACGAGATTTGCTAAAGGATGGAACTGACGCTGGGCCTGATGCATCACTATGAACAAGCTGAAGAAGATCCAAGGGCCTCCAAGAGTTCCCTCTATCAAACTTCTCTTTGGGATGCTTGCTCATGAAACATCCTTAACATATACCTTCAAAATAACTGAGTTGAGGAAGCCCTCTCACCATGTACACCTAGGAAGTTGTTGTAGATAGCGGTAGTCGAGTTGACCACAACGCTCATCATGCCATATCTTACTCTGTGAGTTTGAATGAGTGATCAATGTTGTAGAAGGAGCAAGAGGTACCCAATTGGAGAATGAGTAAAGCCTTGCATTGTGATTAGCTTGGCCCATTGCAACCAAAGAATCATTAGCTCGACCCATTTGCAAGTGTTAATGTGGGTAAATTCTCAAGGGTTTGTTGTTTCTTTCTTTGTCTAATTAATGAAGGAGGGGAAGTTACTTTTTGTTCCTAATTTCCTTATGGTTAAATTAATTCCTTAGTTTCAAAACTCTGTGGTTGGGAGATATTGCGGTAATCGTCTAAATGCTAATGTCACTAGAAGATGGTTGCTTAAGATTTGAAAACTAAGCCTCGACCAAGCAAGGGTTGTCTTTGTTAGTCTGAAATGAGGAATTATTAAACTAGTTAGCTTTTAGCCTATTTAGTAAATTCCTACACGCTATTCTTAAGCTCACTTAAAGGCCTTATAGAGTTTTCTCTCACCTCGTGTGGTTGAGATAAGTGTTCTCACATTGTGAGAGACCTCTTGCATGGTTACTGGCCACTCATTACAACACTTGTCATGTGAGTTAACAATTGTTCAATCTTTGAAGAGTTAGTCAATCATTGTGTTTGATATGACTTCCTCCACTGTCTTTCCTATTTAAGCAAGGGCATATTGTACATTTAAATTTTATTTTTTTATCAATCTCTTCAATAGCATAAATTGGGCTCATTGTGTGCAAGTGCTTTTGTGGAAGTACTGAGTTTTTAATGTCATGATGTTGCTCGAAATCCTAACATGGTATTAGAACCATGCATACAAAACCCTTCCCGAAATATCGCATCAAGCCTAACTAGAGTTCAACGCAATTTGATCTGTGTTTATAAGCGATATCTACTTTGGGGGCATGAGTTTGTAGCAGACAACCAAGTTACGCCATTTTGTGAAGATATGAGCCAGGAATGAATCTATGTGTAATGCTCATCTATATGTAATCTCATTAGATCAGGGTTGATGTGCATTATATTTTTTATGCGGGTAATGTGACACCGCAAAGAGGAGGCCCACAAATTAATGGTTACCCACACATTGTAGGCATTGTAAACTTGAGCTATAATATCTCTTATTTTAGGAGGCCAGTCTAGTACGTGTGTGGACCTCTACTCCCATGAATTGCACACTATGTTGGTAGCTTTCACACTCTGCACAGCACTCCCTATATTCCGCACAAACAATTCTAGAAGCCATTAATCTCTATCGAACTTCAGTCCTAGGACCCATTCATATCTATGTGTGGTAGGAAAGCATCGCCAGGTAGCGTGTAAAGAATCACCAGGCAGTATGGAAATTTGTGCAATCTCTCTCCAATCAGCATTTCCTTATGAAAGGATAATCATCTCATTCATCATATAAGAGGTAACTTTAAACCTGACATAACTATACATTGCAAGGAGGAGAGATATTGTTATAGATCGTGGATCTCTGTGTTGGTGTGGAGACATCTACATGAACTTACTTCTTTAGTGTGCATGAGAAAAGAGAGTCCCAACCCCTCCCACAAAGATAATCTCCCACGCCTTCCATGCAATGACCAGGTGTTTCATGATTTCTTAGCTTTTATGTTTTCAACCATGTGTCACACTACCATTAGGCATGACCTAGTCTCCAACAATTGACTCAAACTTCCTTGTGGTGTAGAGGTTGACTTCTATATTTTACTATCTCTCCATGCCTCGAGAAGAATCACTCTCAAACTCTCTCAAGGTTTGTGAGGTGGGATAATGCTCATGGAAAGAGTTTATTTGATGTGCGGGATTTGATGGTACGCCAAAACTATTAGTTTGGAGGTGCCCTCACACTCTAGGTTTTTTGGCGATTCAATTTGTCTTCATCTTCACACAGCCACAAACTGGTTATTTCATTTACTTTGTTACATTAATTTTATATGGTGGATCATCAAATTATAATTAATTTGTGTAATTGCAGCTATTAATGGTAAATGTTCAATAATCACTAACCACAAGGTGTTAAGTATTAGTTAAACTTAGCATTATTTGTTCAAGCAGTTTAGTAACTTCCATCTGATCATGAAGCAACATTAAAATTTGTAAAAAGGAGGAGAATATTTTATAGTCAACAAAGTGTTGTAAGGGGGCTCATTTTTTGAATAATGGGTTTTTTTTTTTGAAAGGTATACTTAATATATGTCTTCATTATCTACCTCATGACGTAAATTTCTAATAACTCAAAACAAATTAAGTTCTTAAATGCACTCATATAAAGTGGCACAAAAATTTAATGTTTGTTCCTTATGGAGGGAAATTTATATTGACACTGAACTATAAAGTGTAATGGGGGGCTGTGCAGTGCCTTGATTTGTCATCATAGTAATGGATCCTTGTGATTCTCACCTCAAGTGTGTCTTTCCTTGATTTAACATCACAACAACGGGTACTTGCGATTCTCACCTCACGTGAGTGCATCTTGATGCAAACCATTTTTCTTTTTTCGTGTACATATGTTGGACCTAATTCTAGGTCTAAATTCCTGTGCACACTTTTGTGCCCAATTTTAGTTGGTCTACTTATACCTCTTCTCGTCAGCATTAAGGAGGGATTGTAATAGTATTATGCCAATGCTTCTTTCAGTGAAGAAATAGAGGAACCTTCCACGTTTTGGCCAGTCTCAGATTTTGATGAATGAGCATGTGAGGATCTTTTGCATCCAATGGCCATGGGTCTAGGCAGAGCCAAATCTGTGAGAAAATTAAACCAGCAAAAGGAGGTGCCAATTGGCAAATTACGCTCACCTCCAAACTACACTCTTGTTCAACTATAAAAAGAGCTTTCATGTGAGAAGAGGTATTATTAAACTAGTTATCTTTTACCCTACTTAGTATATTCTTATTCACACTACGCATAAGCTCACTTAGAGGACTTGTAAATTTTTGTCTCACCTCATGCGGTTGAGACAAGTGTTCTCACTTTGCGAGACACCTCTTGCATGGTCACTTGCCAGTCACTAGAACACTTGCCATGTGAGTTAACAAGTGTTCCATCTTTGAAGGGTTAGTCAGTCTTTGTGTTTCACATGACTACCTTCACTGCCTTACCTATTTAAGCAAGGTCATATTGTACATTTTAATCAACTCGTTTATCAATCTATTTGATAATGTAAATTAGGCTCACTATGTACAAGTGTTTTGTGGATGTACTAGGTATTTGCTGTTGCGATCTTGTTAGAAATCCTAACAATTAGGTAGAATGGTCCTTCTAGTTATTCAGACTAATCTACTCAAATTCTCCCATTCGTACCTATTTGAAAAATTAGATACAACTTTACTGCGTCAATGAAAAATTCAAACTTCTTGTTGTTTCCATCATTCAACTTGCTTGTTTTGATTAATGAGAGTTATTCATAACAATTTGGAAAGACCTGTCCTTTATTTTCATGAGATAATTATTGCCTGAGTCACTTTACTTTAAACTTTGAAGGATTCCTACTCATGTTGTAGCGCTTAATGCATAGCAGACTATCGTTGGATTCTTCCAGTTCAACATAGTCATCTCAGATATGTGACAGTGCCCAATAGCATACCACAGACTAAACATTCTAATTCAAACTCAGATTATGCAAGGAACCTTCTCTTGATAATATGAAATATTGGCTATTGCTGTAATTGATTTAATAAAATATAACGGCATCGAACCTTTCTCTTAGTTTAAGGTATACCACATGCTTTGTAGTTATAAATGGTCAATAATGACTTTGAGATTTCGAATACAATCAACTCCTTCAATTCTTCTCCGCCTGTATTGACGGTAGCCATAAACCCTCCATGAATTTCAGAATCTGCCATGTGTGTACAAGTGTTACTATTTGTTCTACATCACAACGAAAACCACGGTCTACTTCAGAATAAGGAGCACCGAATTCCTCGAGAAAATGAGCACAACCAGCCGATATATGCAAAGCGCATATAAGGAATGCAGTCGATAAGTTTGGAATCTCGTCCAACTTTTCACGATAATGTCTACTACTCTCAATCTGAGCAATTGCATGGCAACCGATCAAATCAGAAAATGATTTTACATTTAACCTTTGACACCGCTTCATCCACTTCATTCCCTGTTATAATGGTATACTCTGATGGTAGTCTCTGAAACATTTGAACAGTTAGGAGTGTTAAAATTCCCAACATTAACTAAGCAATAAAATGTAGGAAACAGGGGAGCAGCAAAGCAGAAACTTGAAGGAGGTGGGCAGAGGAAAAGAAAAATACAAAACTTTAATTGAATTGAATGAATGAAAACGATTACAATTGCCTCTATTTATAGAGGTCTTTGGAGAGATCTGGAAGATCTAGAAACTACTTCACATGGAGCTAGGAAATTGCACATGTTCTTGGTGGTCGGTGAATGACAGCGAAGAAATGGTCAGTAGAAGATGGTAGAAGCTTCTGCCTTTAATGTTTTCGGTGGCAGAAATTAATATCCGCCAACATAAAACATCAAACATTCAGAAGATGTAATTCTAAGCTTTAGTCCGGAAATGAAATTCAATACGCCTGCAAGTCGACACGCTTGAATTACCAGAATTTTCAATCCTCCCCGCTCTCGGACACCTTCTATACTCTCCAACTTATCGCATATAGCAATCCCAAGGCGCTCGAGCCGACGAAGAGGTGCAAGGCTTGGAAACTCTCTCAACACAGAACACCCGTTTGTGAATAACCCTCAGGTACTTGTCAGAGAAGACAACCCCAATATTGTTCTCAGATTCTCAGTCATTAAATATAAGCATACTTCAAGTTCACTTCAATTAGTTCACTTAATTTTGAAATCTCTGGCTGTTTAAGGCTGGGACATACCTCTCGACTAATTGCCAACTTTGAGAAACCCACAAATTTGAAAGATATCATCTCAAGGCTACGCAAATCAAAATGAGTTGACCCTTTAGTGTTCCTCAGAACCACTTCTCCGTTTGATGGCACCTCGTCAAATCTCAGAGTTTCGAAATTGCCGAGTTTTGTGAGAGATTTTTCACAAACATGTCCTTTCAATGCCTGACTCAAGGAGTGCATAAATTATAATTAGTTATTCCAAATAATTTAACATATTTACTAAATCTGGAAGATTTTGCAATCCGCCACAAGGGCGAAGAATAAGCCATCTCAAACTGAAAACTGTCCTGCCATTGACAATTAATATTCAAAATAATTCATCCAATTGGTGATTATAAAATTCAATTTAAAAAATAAACACAAAATTTACACAATCAGATCCAGAAACATCCCAGACCGATTTAATTTAAAAAACAAATACAGAATTTACACAATCAAATCCAGAAACATCTCAGACCGATTATTGCAAGAATTGTAATTTCAACAAACAAACACAAAATACCTGAGTGTTCATTTGACTTGCGGAGAGCGCTCCATAATTCTGCAAGTCTCTCAGCTACTAAATAATGCAGCCTTCTCACAGGATTCCATGAAGGAATTTTTTTCCCACCATGCCTTGTCAACCCCAAGCCATGGGACGGCAGTTGATATACCACCTTATTTTTTTGAATTCCCTATAAAGTATTCAATTATTGCATTGACGGAGGAGTCCCAAAAGTGATCAATAAACCGATCATTTGTTTCTTTAGTATTTTTTGGAATCCCTTTTCTTTTCGCATTCAAGGTACATGGTTAAATTTACATTCTTTGCTAATAGAATAAATGAACAAGAAATAAGGGCTTTTTACGAATTTAATTTTAGAGATATTAAACAGCAGCACACCACAGATCTAAGATGCTCTGGCCGCCACAACCGAGGAGGGACCGCTTTGTCCGCCATTTTCCTTCTCGGGTCACGGAGGTGATCGTGAATTCTAAATACATCTCCTCTCATCCACTGGAATGCCTTCCATATATTTTATTTTGGCACTAAAGAAACTAGCAATATCCATAACATTTGTTTCTCCTCAGAGTCCAAGCCATCACAGCCGACTTTAAGAGATTGCATAGCATAATTAGGATGGATTCTCTTAACATTTTATAATTCCATGTCCGAATAATTCTCATCCCTTCCACAAACATGGGTGCCCAAAACTTTGAGTGAGGGGTAAGTCTCCACAGAATTCACGAACAAAGAACCAGCTGCTCACATGGAAATATTGGGGCATTTCAATATCTCTCAATATTCACCTCTTGGGAAAGCTCTCCATTAAATCAAACTAATTTTCTCGTTCAGTCCCAACCCATAACCTATCTAGTTATTCCGTTATTGCAGGACTCTTCCCTTCCACGGGACACATTTTAATCTTTACCAAAATTCATTGACTCTGCTCTTGCTTTATAACCGTCACTGTAACTCGCTTATTAGCTTTTGTCCCACTCGCACATTCTGCTTATTTATCATGAGAGTCCAGGCTGATCAGATCTGTTAATGTCGTGGAGATCACAAGCAGAAAAGATCGAGGGCAAGTGCAGAACAAAAGAGAATATTAGATTCCATTTTAACGAGCCGAATCAGACGAAATAAAGCAGATCACCGCTCAGCTGCGACGTTATGGAAGGAAAGAATGTCTTCTATTTGTTTCATAATGCCCTATGGAGAGAGAAACATAAGAAGGAACGATCACACACATCTAATGAGTGTTTACTGCATGACCGGGTAGGGTTTTATGAGTTTGTTGATTTCTATGTTTTCATTTCTAACCCTAAAAATGTAAGAGCCTTCACTATTTTCATTGCAAAAATGGTCTTCTAACTGGAGATCTGTTTAAGTATGAAATTCAATCCTATTTAAAAGGGCTTTCACACTTATCTCCCGTCAGAAGGCCATTTTTGGGATGGAAATAGTGAAAGTTGTTTCGACGCCGAAACACTACATTTTAGGGTTTAGAAATAAAACAACAAATTCATAAAAGTTTATCCGTTATGGAGTAAACACTAATAGAAAACATTTCTCCTTCAGGCATTTGGAAGTCAATAGAAAACATTGTTGCCTTTCGAGCCATAGCATTGCAGCTCAGTCGTAATCTATTTTATTTGGTCCAAGGAAGGCCTTCCGGTTCCCTCATTAAAATGGAATATAATATCCCTTTTGCTCTTTACTTGCCCTCCATATTTTATGGAGATCTCCAAAACACTAACAGATCTATCAATCTGGTTTTGCTACTTGCCCTCCATATTTTGTGCTCTCCAAAATACTAATAGATCTATCACTCTGGAATCTCAATAAAATAAAATAAAAGGCATTCCAAAAGGAAAAACTTGATTCTTTTAATAAAACACCAACAATCCAAACCCTTTACCTCTAGCAGTCTTCGTTGCAAGCCTTGAACTTTAACAAATCTCAAGATGTGCACACCTGAGTATCTCACCTAACTCCAGAGATTATGGTAAAAAAAGAAGATGGATGGTTTAAATAAGCTAGAGCAAAACCTAATAAGCCAAGGGAAAAACCTAATAAGCTAGGGCAATACAATATTACGGAAAAACCTAATACGCTAGGGCAAAACCTAATAAGCCGATGGTAAACAAAGAAAATGGATGTTATAAATAAGTAGGTTATGGGTGGACAGGGCTATTCTCTCTACAAAAATTTATGTCCAAGTATAATAATATAAGAAAAACATGAGACCATGCATAACATTATAGAAATTGTATAAGACATATTAGTATCTCTCTGTTTTTAATTTTTTGCTTAAAGTAAAAATAAAATCATTTCATATAAATAAACTAGTTTTTACATAACTTAGAGTTAAAATAAAATAACTCTAAATTAATTAAATAAATAAATACAATAATTAATTATTAATATTAATATATGATATATTTGTTTTTATATTATAAAATTATAATATTCTATTCTATTATTATTATTATTATTATTATTATTATTATTATGATTATGATTATGATTATGATTATTATTATTATTATTATTATTATTATTATTATTATTATTATTATTATTATTATAATTATATATGTTTTTATATATTTATTATTATTTAATAAATAATATTATATTGAATTACAAATTATATGTTACTTTTACGAATATTACAATCATTAAGTTATTTTATTGTTTTTCTTTGAAAAAATATAATTATTTTATTGTTATTATGTTATATTATTACATATTTATTATTATATTATGTTATAATATTATTATTCTATGATATTTTCATATTATTATTATAATATAAAAATTATTATCTTATCATACTATATTACGATATTATTATTCTATTATATTATTATGTTATTAAAATTATTGTATCATTATATAATATATTTATTATTGCCTTATTTTTATGAAATATTGTTATAATGTTATTAACTTTATATTTATATTTTATAATTGTCATTGTATTGTATTCTACTATATTATACTATATTATAATATCTTATATTTTATTTGGAAATTATATATTTATTATTATGTAAATAAATATATTTTATTATTTTATAATTAATATTATATTAAATTATAAATAGTATGTTTGTTTTAGAATATTATAACTAATAAGTTATTTTATTGCTATTATATTATGATGTTTCTTTGTTGTATATTATTATATAATCGTATTATATTGCTATGTTATTCTTATTTATTTATTTATATTATATTATTGCGTTATATTATTTTATAAATACTACATTATTATAATATTAATATCTTATAATTATTATATACTGTATCATTTATTGATTAATTCTTATGGTGCAATTTTTTTTATGTTAAATGGATTAAAAATAATATGAAAAATATAATGAAGACATTATATTACTTATATAAATAGTAATTACATGAAACATGTTTTGGTTAGATTAAAGACAAGAATTGCCTATACCTATTACAAAATGACTAGAGAGGCCCAACGAGGGGACTCGAGGTGACAAACCTAGAAGGAAAAAAAGAAATTAAGTGATTGCTAAGGATTTCAACCTATTTTCTTCTACCTTTCTTCTTGTAACTTGTTTCCCTTTTCTCATATTTTCATATTTGTAATATTTGAATGATGGTATAATTCCTAGTCCTTTTAATGATTTTGCACAAGAAATTACAAGAAATGTGGATCCAATTCTTTCAATTGATCAATCTTGCTCTTTCAATGGCCACAAATTATCAATCCAATTCTTTATATTAATAATGGCTTTTTGAGGAGTCAATCCTTGTGACTTTTTTATTGTTAAATCCCAATCTATTTATATCAATAATGGATTTTTGACGAGTTAATCCTTGTGACTTTTTTATTGTTAAATCCCAATCTAATCATAATCGAATTTCTCTTGTGATACCAATTTGAATTGTTGTAATTGGACTATATGTGGATGGTGCCCTTCGAAAGGTATTTTAGAGTAATTGCTAATTCTATGGTTTTGGAGGCCCATTTCTAGGTCTGTATACAATATTTCATATATATCCAAGAGTTCCATATATAGGTCCTACTTATACCCAAAAGTTTGATGTTAATATTACTCTCACATTATTAAGTTCACTAATAACTCCATATTGATTTCATCATTTCCACTTTCATTTCTGGTACTAATACTTTGTGCAACTAAATTTGATAGCAAATATAGTTTTTTCATGTTATGGATGTAAACATTATTTTTAAATTCTTCATTATATGTTGCATCAAGTTTTTAATTTGATGATTTCACATCCTATCTTAAAATATGATCTAAAGTAACCACTATTTTGAACACTTCCTAAAGTAGATTATCCTCCTTGTTTCTTTTCTATGGTGCTTTGTCATTGAATGGAGTTGATTTTACCAAATTCTACTAGAAACATATGTGTGAAACTTTCATTTATTGTCTCTGAGAAATTCTTGTCGAAGTTACAAATCTATATTTTTTAAGCAACCTCTCTCCAATGAAACTCATTTTATCTATCAATATGTATTTGAAATGTGGTATGCCTTATCAGAAATTAATAATTCTTTCTCCTTCCAGTTCATTAAAATCTCTTAGCGGTATTCATAAGTTTGAGTGTATTGATAACATTCCAATGTTGAAAGCCGCACCTTCAATTGGAGCACGTAGAAGTAAACGAGAATGATTTCAAAATCCAAGCTTTCTAATACTTGAGTAAGGTATTGGTATATGGAGCATAATCAGACTTGGAGGTTAAATTTCTCCCCACTTTTATTAGTACGGTTTCCCCCCAAATTATTTAACGGGGTCAAGCAGCAGCCCAAGTTTAATCCTTATTTGCACTTCAATTTACTAGATAATAATATTGGACTCCCTGTTGGTGGATGTAGCATCAATTGCGAGCTCTCTTAGTGGTGAGGGATGTGTCAGGGGGAGTCACTTGACTTCTCCATTCTCTTTCTTGGGGGGGACTTTTTCCTCATCTTTGGCTTTTTTCCCTCTCCATTTGTACATTTATTTGTTTTCTTCTCTCTTTTGAGGGGGAGTTTTTTCCAAGAGGTTTTCTCCCATTCCTTGCTTGTGATAGATTGCATTGCATTTGTACATGGGTACCTAACATGGCCCAATTGTCGGGACCCATATTGCATTTCATCTTGCACGGTTAGCTTGAGTCTTCATTCCCCTAGTTGCACTTAAGTGGGGGTGTTGGTGTAAATAAGTATTTTACTTATTACACTTTAAATAAATCTTACTTAGAGAGCGCATATCATTGTAGTTTGCACTTGTGACACCTAGTTATTTGCATCTTGCATCTAGGTTTGTGGATACATTGAGAGATGTGATTGAGACACTTAGGGAAGTGTGTGTAGGAGAAATCTCACTCTTTGTGGTGTGATCTAGTTATCACCTTTTTAGTCTCCACGTATTGTGGCATGTTAATTTCACTTTCGGTGGGTGATCCAGCTTTCATGGAATTATCTATTATTTCCTTCTACCTACCCTTGCACATGAATGCCACTTGTCTCATTCATGGCCCTTCCTTGTGTCCTAGCCTACCTTTATAAGCAAGCCTTATACATACTTGTAATGGAACTTCTTCGTGCATATTGACAATACAATCATCATATTCTCTCCCCTTTGTGTAGTCTTTGGTCGCTTGATCCAATTGTTGCTTTTTATAAGTTCTTATAGTAATGGAGGCGCATGTCTACTAAAGAAACAATGAAAAATGTTCCACAGGTAAACATATCAATACATATTACTATTTCAATTTATGTACGAAAATAAATTATTATACTAAAATACTATATTTAACGTAATTTTATTACTCAAATGATAATAAGGTATAATGATCCATTACCACTAAATTTCAATGTATCAAAAGCATATCAAAATATATATTAAATAGTGAAAAAAATTATACCATTAAGAAACTATGATGGACTTAACTCACACAATCAATACTCTAACTTTCCCAATGAGGTCTAGTAGGGGTAGAAGGGCGAGGCTCCTCAATTAGAACTAGACCTTGTGAAGGTGTAACCTTGCGAGTTAGGGAGGAAGGAGAGCCATCATCATCTAAATCACTATCGTCACTTTCAACTATGGAGGAAGGAGGAGTAGAAGAGTAAATGCTAGGTGAGCTTTCCTCAACATGTACACCCCTCTCAAAGACAACATCACGAGTCTTAGGATCCATCAGTCGTTATGCCTTAACACCATCTGCATATCCCACAAAGATACAAGGCCTCCTCTATGGCTCCAATGCCCTATATTTCTGTGGAGGAATAC
>VDFB02303590.1:0-24928 GCA_007258455.2 Sequoia sempervirens
ATATATATATTACATAATATTAATATAATATTTCATATTTCATATATATACTATATATATACTATATATAATATATAATCATTAATATATATATTATATATAATATAGTATATAATAATGTATAATATAATATAATATGTAATATAATATAATATAATACATAATAAATAACATATTATATATAATACATATTATATAATACATAATATTATATGTTATAAATATATGTATTATAAATACATAATACATATTATATAATATTATGTATTATAAATAATATAAGTATCGGATATCCGTTTAGTAACAGATATTTGTTTAGTAATGGATATCTATTCTGAACGGATATCCTTTTTTCTAACATAATCAGTAGGCTTTGGATTTGGTCCAAGATTTGGTTCGGGATTGCCTAACCTAGAAAGTCAACCCAAAAAACATGTTTTGAAAGTTTTCTTAGTTTTCTGAAGTTCGCCCTTGTGGCTGACGACTTTTTTTTTATCCGAGTTTCATGAAACAAAAAGGGTTTATAGAAAAAATATGTCAACTTTCCACCAATATAATTTATGCCTTATTTTGAATTTAATAAATAATTATTATTGATTTTCTACATACATTATGACTAAAGTCCTGATTGATAGGCTGATTGAAAAACTTCTATAACTTTCAAACTACAAGTGACATTTTTCAAACCTACAAGATGCACCACATTCTATGCTTTGCATACTATAGGATAAAAAAAAATCATAAATTTTTGACCAAGTTATGGTGGTCAGACACAGACATTTTAATAATTTTGAAAAGTTCTAATAAAAAAACATATCTAATTATCTACATGGAAAAAAATTACAAAAAAAAATCCGGCACATCTGGGCATGTGTCCTCTACTTATATTGAAAAATTGAGAAAAAAATATTTTTTTTTCTTGTACTTAGGGTGGTCAGACATACACCTGCTTCTTATATTTTTCCTAAAAATTTAGTACCACTCCATTGAAATTTCAAATTTTCACAAAACAGATTTACTTTTTTCCAAAAAAGGACTAGTAGCCTAGAAACTACATTCAACTTGCTACAACTTTTGTTCTTACATATTTTTCAAATTATGTTAATAACCTATTCATTTTTTTATGTCAAGTTGTCTAACTCTAATTTTTTGAATTTTCATTACCACTTAGAGGCCTAGTTTGGACCCCCATGATCCTTCACTGACCCTACAGCTAGATTTGGTGACATCACTTTCATACCTTTCCATTAAATCTCATGCCAAACCACCCAATCTAGTTGGTGATCCTCAAGAAAATGCAAAACATTGAGGTGACAAGTAAGGAGTTCAAATTATAATGCCAAGTGTAACTATCATCGAGATTAATTGCATGACATAGAAAACTAAAAGAAACCCGACCTTTCCACAATTGAAAGTGTGGAAAGGCACCCACCCTTCCACCCATGATAATTTTTATACTTTCGAGAAAGCATTGGTGCTAAATATTCTTCATTTGTATATGGGTAGTTAATAAAACTATTTGTTATAAGTGACCACTATGATCTAGTTTATTTGTGTAATAAAATAAAGTTTATGGGAGGTGTTAAAAATATAAACTATATTTTATCTCACTTAAATATGTATTTGTTATGTAAATTCATGTATCATGAAAGAGAGACATCTCTCCAAACATAATAGATATTTAAAAATATTTAGATCTATCTATTTGAATGAAGATAATACCAATTTAAGATTTCAAAGATGACTTTTTTAGAAACGACATGGCCATTATGTGGTAATAAATACAACATGCTATATCCTTTTTTATTTCCTTATTTTCACTTGTTGGACTTCTCTTCATATTGATATCTAGGTCTATACATAGGTTATCAATGATCCTCCTATCTTTGGTTCCTTCAATGACAATGTCATCTAGTGGAGAGAACAATAATGACATATTGTTAGACATTGTATAGTCATAAAATTGCATCCCTTGCAATTTCACATACATTTTTGTAACCACTTTAGTGTCCACTCCCTTATCATCTTGTGTAGGCTCGTTTTAGCCCTACATCATCCTTTTTCCTTCTCAAGATGCTCTAGAACCCCTTTTCAACAGCTACCCCCGCACGTCAGCTTTGCATCAAAACTTGTGATTTTCTTGTTTGTGTTGTTTTGTAGTGTGATCTATCTAGACACTAGCACACCACGTGGATGTCTGTGTGTCGGGATAGCATCTTGCAACATTTCAACACTCAAACAGTTGTTTTCGAGCATGTAATCCACTTGTCACCTCCTTTGGTCAGTGGTAATGGCTCGAGATGCCTTGTAACCGCCCAAGAAACTTATTTTTTCTTCTCTTCTCTCTTTAAATTTAGAGTAGCCTCAAGCTCTTAAGCTCTCACAACACTCTTTGCAGCTCTTGGCTCTTGCAGCTTCATCTCCCTTATCTCATGCTTGTGAGCATCTTGGGATTCCATATATCCTTTCTATTACATCTCTACCTTGTGATACGGGTTCTCTTCCTCGAGCGGGGATTGCTTTTATCACCTCTTTTGTGATACAGGTTCTCCTCCTCGAGGGAGGATTGCTTTTATCACTCATACTTGGTGGTGTGGGTTCTACTCCTGAAGCAAGTTTTTCTTTCACCACACCTTTGTCCATTTTTCTCTCTTTCTTGGTTTTTCGTGGAGGTGGGAACACCAAAACGGGGGTTTGACTAAGGCAAACCCTTATATAGCCCCAACACTTTCTCCAAATATTATGCATGATGTAGGTTTTGAATACATTAACGTGTTGGAAGCTTCATCACTTGCGTGGTTGTGAGCATTTCTTTTCTATCTCTTATTCTCTTTATCATCTATTTCACTTTATTTCAATTCTATTACATTCTGTTACTTTTTTACACTCTAAAAGTTCCTAGAAATCAGAGTAGAAGTAGTCATTTAGCCATTCTTTGTGATATTCTCACTTTTTGGTCCGTACAAGACTCCAGTGCACCTCTAGGATTACAGCATGCCATGCTCTCACCTGCATTTCACACTATCATCTTTTGGCTGAGAGCTTGTCAGTTTGTCTAGAGAATCTTCGTGACCTGCTCTTTCATATTCTAGAACTCTCGCCGTTGTTCCTTCAAGTAGTTTAGGGAAGTTCGCCTCGTGAGGCTCTCTGAATGAAGAGAACTCGTGAGTAGTGAATCCCCCTTCTTTACATTTTGGTGAACCCGATGTGAAGAGGGTATTTTTTTGAAAACTAGGAATTTATTTACTCCTACTTGGCAGGGTTATAACTTTTGACTTGGTGCTCAAAATTCAAAACCGTTTGCACCATTGGAAAGATCTCCTAGAGAACTAGTTCAGTCCCTAAAATGCAGTCCCTTTGGAAGCTAAATTTCAAGAACCGACGCACGTTCCAACCTCAAATTTCGCTTTGAAGACCTCCGAAAATGCAAATTACTAGAACCTAAAAAATATCAAAAAAAATAGAAAATCTAGATTTTTGGTTTTCTTAGTTCTTTCACCAAAATGAATTTAATATCTTATTTTATTAGTTTAGTATCTAATTATTTCCAAAATGTTGATGATATTCCATTTCATGCATGTGATAGTGACTGGCTTTGCCCATGTCACTTTGTATCTTTGATCCTTCTCATGAGATTCCTCTTGCTTCGGAGGATATCTTGTTGCGAGAAGATGAAATTATTGATACTTTTCTTAATGTTACTCTACGTTTTATTCATTTCACTCTCTTCTAGAGATGATGCATTAGTGAATGATGAATATCTTCTCTATTCCAATACACTCTCCTCTAGAGATGATGTATCGGTGAATGATGAATCTCCTTCCACATTTGATCTTGTTTGGATTGATGTTGAGAATATGTCTTTAAATAATTGTTCCACTAGTTGTGATGAGTCTGTAAATATAATCTATGTTTATGCTTCCCCTCAAAGGCCTAAGAGACTGGTCATTTACGTGACTCCAACTTGTCCTTCTTCAAAAAGGATTTTTTCTATTGATGGTGTTTCATTTGATGATGATTCTCCTAATATTTCTAAGGCTCCCTCTTATAGAGCGTAGCCCATACTTATAAGAATAGAATGAATAAACAACCAAGCCTTCTTCAAGCTCCTAAACCTGCAACTAAAGCACCCAGTGACTACAATCTTGTTGAGCAACTTTGATTTACTCCAGCTAAGATCTCACTGTGAGAGGTGCTTCGGTCTACTCTGGTTTACCAAGGTATGCTTCAGGAAGCCTTGCAAAAGATCCTCTTGCCTTCTACTAAGCTAGGAGATGTTGATTCGTTGATAGCTCATATTCATGTGGATGCACTGAATATCACATTTTATCCACAAGAACTCTTGCCTCTAGAATTACAAAAGCAAGCAAACCCTCTAATGATCATAGTTAACATTAATAATATTGGCATTAGATGTACTCTCATTGATGTTGGTTCGGCACTCAATGTATGTAGCATTGATCTATTGCCTAAAATTAATATTGATTCATCTTCTCTAAATTCTTCTTTGGTTGTCATTCATGGGTTTGATAATGTCGGTCAACAAGCCCTAGGTATAATAGTATTACCTTTGCAGCTTGGACCCATTACTATACCCACTCTATTATATGTTATGTCAAAAAATTTACCTTATAACCTTCTTCTTGGTAGACCATGGATTCATGCTATGGGTGCAGTCCCATCTACCTTGCATAAATCTATTAAGTTCATTTGCAATAGTAAAGTAGTCACATTCAAGGCTAACCCTGAGGCTATGCACTTATGTGAGATGGCAGTTGCTGGTCAAGTTTTGGTTGTGCCTACTCTTATTCCTTCAGTGTCTTCCAATGTTTTGATGTTTACTCCAGCAGTACCTACTACAAAGGATGCTCTTGAGATAGATGTCCCTGAAGAAGATCCTTCTGAAGCGACAAATCCTAAGTCTTCCCTTCCCACTTCTCAAAGGTATGCATGTCGTGGTGATGATTGGGGTTCTTTGGACTGTAGAATCCTTCATTGGGGAATGTGATCCACTTGGACCTTCGGATAACATCGCCCATACTTGCTATCAGAGATGGTTATTCTTTTGTATCCCAGGGTAGTGTGAGCAATAATTGTAGTTCTTAGTGTTGATCCTCCTTCTAAGGAAGATGATTACGCTTATTCTAAAGAAGATAGTGTTAGTAGTCTTGTTAATAAGGATAATGGTGATCCCATAGAGGAGCATAATCCCCATTTTTGGGACAATACTCTTTATGAGGATCCTCCTTCTTTTTAATATTTGTAAACGTGTTATGGCCATGGCTTTAAGCTCATCTCTAAATATGGCTATGAGCATAAAGGTTGTGGGCGTAACAAACAAGGCATTTAGGTCCCTATAGAATTTTCCACCTATAAGCTTAATTTGGGGCTTGGTTGCTCGAATGAACGATCTAAATAGAAGCCATGGTTGAGTGACATGAATTCTTCTCAACCTCATTTTGTTGAAAATATATGTCCTCCTTTGTCTTCTATCTTTGTATCTTCTTCTTGTGAGTAGTCAAACTTTCCTCTACAAGAGAAAGGGTTGCTTCCTACTCCTCATTCTTTATCTAAGCAAGAGCATATCTTGTTGATGCTTCTAAAATCCCACTTGATTACTCTTCCTTCTCCTTCACGTAAGAAATTTCATAAGCATGATGAAGAAAAGCATTATTTTTGTGTGTACCATCAAGTGCTTGGACATTCCACTAGGGAATGTAAGGGCTTGAAGGATAAAATACAACAACCTCATGATTCAGGTGCCACACTCATTCATTTTTTGATGCACCTACCTCTTCTTCGCATGACAACTGATATCGAGGTTTACCTCTATCCTGTATTTTCTAAGTGTCTTGCATGGTTCTCCTCCCCTATATGTTGGGGTCAGTGATAACTTATTCTGGAGATGTGTGTCCTTTTTAAGGACCCACTCTCTTCTTTATGTCTTTCAAATGAAGTGTCCCTTGAGTGGATCCCTTTTTCTCTTGAAGGGTTCCCAAGGGAACCCCTTTAAAATATTTTTTCTCAAATGAACTCATTGGCATCTAGCTTGGGGGAAGCCTGACTAGACCTTTCTTTTCAAATAGTGTATCCCTTGAGTGGACCCCTCTTCCTTTTGCAGTGTTCCCAAGGGACCCCTTTGAAAGCCTTCCAATTTGTTTCAAGTCTGTGTGACTGTCTGCTTGATTTCCTGCGTAGCCACTTTTTTTTGGACATGTTGTATCTGCAGGTAAACATGTCACTTTGCAAGAACGCTTGTAAAGCCGCTTTCTGACTATGCGAAGTCTCCTTCCTTAGGTTTCCTCCATGTGAGAGATCTTGGGGGATACCTCCCTACAAGTTTGTGGGCCTATAGGGAACTTCTTCTAAGCTTCCTCTATGCAAGATATCTTGGGGGTCGCTCCCCTATAGGTCTGCAGGTCTGTAGGGCACTTTCTTTGGGTTTCCTTCATGTGAGAGATCTTGTAGGACACCTTCATTGCAGGTTTGCGGGTCTATAAGGAACTTTTATGGGTATCCTTCATGTGAGAGATCTTGGAGGACACCTTCCTTGTAGGTCTATGGGTCTGTAAGGTACTTTTTTTTATTTCCTTCATGTGAGAGATCTTGGAGAACACCTTCCTTACAAGTTTGCGGGCCTGTGAGGTGCTTACATTCTTAAATTCTCTTCTCTTCTCTTCTTAATTGCATAAACTGGATCTAAGATCTGCATCTTCTTCATCCTGAGTATATGCTCTTTCTCTCTTCATCTTAGAATTCTTCTATGTGTGATTTTTCTTAATTTGAGGATGACGCATAGTAATGAGACAACCTTTTACATCGAGGTCTCTTTCACTTTGCTAACTCAAATCCTTTAGTTTTTTGTGTACTAACATTGTTGTCTAGTGCAAGTATTTCTTGTCTAATGTGTTTATTTTGCAGGTCTTCAACCTGGGGTCATGCTTTCATAGTTCAAAGAGTTATTTGCTTCCTCTATAGTACCCTTTTGGCATATGATGTTATTTACATGTTTAGTAGATTTCCTTTAGTGTGCATATTAGCATAGATTCATATGCCCGCTAAAGTGGGGGAAAAATGTATAGACATAAAATTGCACCCCTTGAAATTTCACATACATTCTTGTACCTGCTTTAGTGTCCACTCCCTTAGAATCTTGTGTAGACTCATTTTAGCCCTACATCAGCCTTTTTCCTTCGCAGGATGCTCCAACACCCCTTTTCAATAGCTAGCCTCGCACGTCAGCTTTGCGTCAAAACTTGTGATTTTCCTGTTCATGTTGCTTTGTAGCGTGATGTGTCTAGAAACTAGCATGTTGTGTGGATTTCTATGTGTCGTGCTAGTGTCTTGTGACATTTCCATGCTCAAACAACTATTTTCTAGCATGTTTGCCACTTGTCACCTCCTTTGGTCGATGGTAACAGCTCGAGATGCCTTGTAACCGCCCAAGAAACTTATTTTTTCTTCTCTTCTCTCTTTAAAAGATGTCCTTTCAATTCATTTGCACTTCTAGCTTCATTCTAACTTCTCTCTAGATTTGGATCTATCTTTCCACTCTCCAACTCTTGCTTGCATAGCTTGTTACAACAACCTCAAGCTCTTAAGCTCTCACAACACTCTTTGCATCTTTTGGCTCTTGTAGCTTCATCTCCCTTATCCCATGCTTGTGAGCATCTTTGGATTCCATATCTTCTTTCTATTACATCTCTACCTTGTGATATGGGTTCTCCTCCTCGAACGAGGATTACTTTTATCACCTCTTTTGTGATACGGGTTCTCCTCCTCAAGCGGGTATTGCTTTTGTCACTCATATTTGTGGTGTAGGCTCTACTCATGAAGCGGGTTTCTCTTTCACCACACGCTTTGTCCATTTTTATCTCTCTTTCTTCTTGGTTGTCCATGGAGGTGGGAACACCAAAATGGGGGTTTGACTAAGGAAAAACCCTATACAGCCCCAACACTTTCTCCAGATATTATGCATGTAGGTTTTGAAGACATTCACATGTTGGAAGCTTCATCACTTGTGTGGTTGTAAGCATTTATTTTCTATCTCTTATTCTCTTTATCATCTATTTCAATTTATTTCAATTCTATTACATTTTGTTACTTTTATACACTCTAAAAGTTCCTAGAAATTAGAGTAGAAGTAGTCATTTAGCCATTCTCTGTGATATTCTTGCTTTTTGGTTTGTACAAGATGCCAGCACTTCGCATTGTCATCTACATTCCACATTGTCATCTTTTTTCCAATAGCTTGTCAATTTGTCCAAAGAATCTTCATGACCTGCTCTTTCAAATTCTAGAACTCTCATCATTGTTCCTTGAGGTAGTTTAGGGCAGTTCGCCCCGCAAGGCTCTCTGAATGAAGAGAACTCATGAGTAGTGAATCCCCCTTCTCTACAGACATATATGGGCACCCTCTAGAAGCGGGGCTAGATTACTTTATTTTGGTCATTGGAGAAGGCAATAGAATATCACTTTCTCTCACTAATACTTGTCTATAGTATGTTATGTAGGATGATTTTGGGGATGAGCTTCATATAGTATTTCATCCCATTTTCCATTCAAAAACTCAATGTTACTACACAACATGCTCATGCTTGTTGTAATTTCCTCACCATCTATTTGTGAAAATAACCCCGAACAAACTCCATGGTCCATTGACTAGGTATCTAGAATCATCCAAGGTTTGGTTAAAATAACTTCAAGGATAAGTCAATCATTTAGGATTTCCAAAATATGAGATGATAAATACATTATATTTTGGTTAAATTAATAGTAATTTATGAGATAGGGGTTGGACTTGGTCCTACCTTCCTCACCCTTGTCATTCATAATGTTATTGTCTATCCAGTCTTGAGAATGCATCTTTATTTACATTCATAATTGGTTTGGGGTTGTTGTAGGTGGTTTTTAGCCCCTAAGTGTGCAATTCAAGAAGCTCTCTTTATAGAATATATTTGAGTTGAGTTGGGACAGTTTGTGAGGACATTGTTTATATATTTAAAGAAAATGTGTGATGGTTGTCTAGTTGTTTATTTTATTTATTGTGAATGAGATGACCTCTTAGTTTATTTATATGTGTTTGTCTATTTTTCATAAAGAGCCATATTATGGAAATAATTTTTTGAATTCTTTTTACACTAGTTATGATTATATAAATTATAAGTACAAGCATTTATTTAGAAATATATGATTGTATATTCAATTTTGGTATTTAGAATTATAAATCTTTTATAATATTATCATTTTGGTAATTTTTATAAAGCTTTATATTTCAGATTTGTACATGTAATGTTGATTTATATTTTGAGTTAAAAATTTCTATGAAGCAAAGATCTCCATGAATAATAGATATTTTGACAAATAATCTCTCTTACTTAAAAAACATAACCTTTATCTTTTTATATTTTTAAATAATCAAATGAAAATACAATAATAATACCCTTTAAAGTAGCATATCATAAAAATTTCTGAATATAATATGGAAAACATCACCTTGATATGTTGAAAATAATCATGCAACAATTTTAAAATTATCATATAATAATGTTAGAAAGAGTAAAAAAATATTATTATAAATAGTGATGCAATAATACCAAACATAATGAAGGGATAATTTGTTGCATTATTGTCACATCAATATGATGCACTAACACCAAGTTAGTGAGGGGATTAATGGCATGATAGGCTATTGATATTTCCTAAGTATAGCGAGCCTCTTTGGACCTAGGAGGCTAAAGAAAATTTTGCAATCAAATTTTCTTACTCCTTGCTACTAGATCCCCATTTAATGAACACCTCTAGAAAAAAATTGGAACTACAAGTTGCTACCCAAAAATATTTTTTCAAGTGGATTATTGCCCATAACAAAATCCTTAACCCATATTTTACAAACTCATGGATTTAAACTCCACAATAGATGTGTCTTATATGCACTAACTAAGAAGATTGTGTGGACCATATCTTCTCCTCTTGTGAATTCTCTAAGAAATTTTGGAACAAAATTTTTCAAAGATTTGATATAAGCTATGGTATGCAAAATTCCATAGTTAAGTTTGTGAATAGTTAGTTCTTTACCTTCTCACACCAAATTCTTAAGGAACTTTAATTGTAGGTACCACCACATTTAATATAGGCTATATGAAAGGAGAGAAATAATTATATCAACAAATATTCCCCCAAATTTTTGGGAGATGTCTTATGTTCCTTCTCTAGCTCCCTTATAAAAAAATGTGAATAATGCAAAAACTGAAAAAAAAAAAAAAAAGCAATCTCCCTTTGTATTGATAAATAAAAATTGAATTAAAATGGGGTATTAGAATTCATATCAAGGATGTTGAATTATACAAGAATAATTTTAGAACTTTAATATTTGGAAACTACCCCCTATAGTTGTTGATAATGTGATCCCATCAAACCCTAAAGATGGTGACTTCATAGTTTCTCAGTCTATGTCATCTCTATCTTCCAACTTCAGCATTGAGTCCTTACTCAACCTTGATTTAAATGAAGAAGATAAAAAATATATTTTCACTTGATTAAGTTCTTTGTTGCTACCAAAAAAGTCTCCAAAAAAATTCAATGATCCCCTAACAATTACTTCCAACTAGCCTAGTGAGGAAAGGAATACTGTAAAAAAAAAAAGGAAATCAAGAAAAAAATTAAGACAATCCAGAAAGAAAAAAATATAAAGAAAAGGATTAATATTAATGAAGAAATAATAATAGAGTGAAGGAAACAATCCCATAAAAAATAATAGTAAGTATGGGAACCCTTATTCTATTTTTCATGCATTAATAGAATGAAAATGAATCTTATTTAGAACCCTTATTCTATTTTTCATACATTAATAGAATGAAAATGAATCTTATTTAGAAAAGAATGTTGGAAATGGAAAGGAAGTTTGAACAATTAGAGATGATTGTAAACAATATTATTGAATTAAATAAAGAAATTCCACCAACAATATAAAAATCCTTCTCCAAAAGAAAGGGATATCAAAGAAAAAATGAGAATGAAGGCTCAAAGAGACAAGGGTGACAGATCAAATTCTCTTAGTGGTAATTCGCATAGGCTCTCAAAATAAGGTGAGGAAGATTTTGGTCTAAAGGAATTATTTGTCTCCTTGACTCACTAGTGGTCATGTGCTCCTAATTTCTTATGCTCATGTTATATTGTTATTTGGTATTGCTTCTTTGTCATGTTGTTCTCTCTAGCTCTTGAGAGATTTTTGTTGTTTATTTTGGTTGTGGACTATTGCATTCAATATTTTTATTTTTATTTTGTTTTGAATTCTCACCTTAAGAATTTATAAGATTAGGTGATCTTTTCCCATTTATCTTATCAAAAATATCAAATTTGTGACATTAATTTACATGAAATATAACTATGTTTCTACCATTAAAAGAATGTGTTATGAAGAAAATTTCATTCTTAAATAAAAATTGACAAAATTATTATTCAAAATAAAAATAGTATAAGCCATTATGAAGACACCTTCAAAATTATTAGAACATAACTCCTAGTGTTTTATCTAGGATAGATATTTAATACTTCCTTTATCCCTAGAGGTAAGCTTGCTTGTAAACAAAAATTCTTATAAATTCTCATGTAATAATGACCACTCTAGAACTAATATCTAGGTGTATTTTTTTAATAAATGATAGGTTTTATCAACATTTAAAAGATGAATAATATAAGATGAAAAAATTAAAAAATTGTTATAAATAATAAACAAGATTTTTTTTAAATATTAAATGACTATAAGACATAATCAAAGAAGTTTCCAAATTCAATATTGCTCAAAAAAATATAAATTTCCCTATTATTAATCCTTATGATTAATTTATATCTTAATAATTTGTTTTTTCAACCATCAAAGTTTATAATTACACATCATTTATAAAATGCTATTCAGCAACTACTTAGAAAATGAACAAAATACATATATCCACAAGTAAAAGAAAAGAAAATATATATGTGAAAAATATTTATTGAACTTTGGTAATGTTAAATTTTGAATGTTCAGGTGAGAAACATGACAAATATAGCTTTAACAAGAGCCTTCACAAATACTAAAATAGAAAATTTAGTTTTATGGGCGAGTGCACAAAGATGGGAGGCCAAAAAGTGTCACCCCACTTTTTGGCCCCATAACATGAGTGTGTTATAACACACACATATTATGGTTTGTAGTGATCAAGCCTCAAGCTCGGTCACTACAAAGCAATAGTGTGAGTGCATTATAATGTGCTCATGTTATTGCTTCACTTAGAAATAATGCAAGAATGTTATAATGTGCTTGAATGTTATTGCTTCACTAAGAAATAAAAACAAAAACCTCAATTCATTCTCATTTTTTGTTGTGCAAGTCTTTCCATGCAGCCTACAAACCTTGCATAATGCGCTCGCATTCTATGAAGCCCTCAACCTCACCAATTTTTCACTGATTCTTTGTTAATTCTTCACCAAAATGCTACCACAATGTCGGGGAGGTCAAAGGAGTAAGTTATTTCTATTTTTTAGTGTGAATTTTATATTAAATAGGTAGATTAACTATATTTTTTGATGAAAATTTATTTAATTTTCAAGAATTGTTAATGCACCCCAAAATCCTAAAAATATTAATTCACCTCATGATGAAATCCCTCTTGAAGAAAAACCTCAACAGACACCTCCTAGAATTCCTCATCATGCTCTAGGAACACAAGAAAATTGTAATACCCCCTTTGTTTTTCTTTCTGGCTGGATAGTGTGTCCTTGTTTGCTTGGATGTGCTTTTTGGTTATTGAGATACTTTATCATGTGTGTATTATTTGATCGTTGTTTATAGAGCAATAGTCTATTTGTATGATGTGATGTATCTTATTTGATTCTTTATTTGGCATGTTTTAATTGGTGTAATGATGATTAGTTATTGTAACATGTTATTGCATGAGATATTTGTTTATGATGGAACTGTTAGTCTATGATGAGTGTATTGGTGAAGGGGACGAGATCGCATCACTCGCTTGCGAGTGCCCTACGATTCCGTGATAACCTCTTTATGGTGTGTTTATTATGTTATATATATGCATGTTCGATATGCTCTTTGTTCATAGGTTGACAGGTGTAGGACATCGACTACACCTAATTTCATAGGGTTGAGCATGTCCATTGGCCAACGGTATTTGATTGGGAGATAGTAGCTAGGTTTGTTGTGCCAAGTCATCACCCTAGTCATAGTGTGTCGTTGGGTTTTAGTCGGGTTAAGTTGCTTCTTTGTTGCTCATCTCTCCCTGTTTTTATTTAATTGCAAGTGGAAAAGGTAAATAAATGGCTTTATGTATTTAAGTTGTTTATTAAATAAATCTAGTTATAATGTTGGAAATGGTATTTAATTTATTAATTAATTTAATTGAATTAATAAAATAATTTAATCTTGGATTAGATTTATTTTATTGATTAATTAAATTAATCGTGTTGAATTGATTAATTAAACTTATTTGTGGGGTGAATAAATTAATTGGTTCATGTTGTATTTGAAAAGTGCATAAAGTAAAAGATCTAAATATATTTTGGAAATTAAGTGGTGTTTTGAATTATAGTTATTGTTTAAATAAATTGAAAAGTTAAAGTTGTTTTGAAAATGCATAAAGTAAATGATGTAAACCTATTTGAAATTTAAATTGTGCTTTAAAGTATTAAAATGCAAATATTTTGTAAATGTATGAAAATATCTATAATGTTGAAAGATATTTATATTTGGAAAAAAAAGAAAATATCTGGGATATATTTTTAGAGGGCATTGACTTATTTTAAAAAGAGAATGGAAGGATTGGGGATTAGGGATGTTGGGAGAAAGAAATTGGCTGGGAAGAGGAAAGGGGGTTTTCTTGCTTTGGATATGCATTTTGGATTGGGAGTGAAGTCTTTGGAGGAATTTTGGCAAATGGAAATTGCAGCTCAACACTAGAGTTCTTATTCATGCTTCAAACAGGTTCTTTCTTGTTTTATTGATTTGAAATTTAGGTTTTTCAATTTTGAAAACTTACTTGTAAACATGTGGAAACCCTATTGAATCATGGAAGAAATTTAGATGTTGGTAGAAAAACAAAACAAAAACTTACAACTGAAACCTTCAAGTGTAACAATAGAAAATTTGAAAAAATCAAGCAAATAAAATCAGAAAACCTTGTTTGGATTTAGTGTTATTGAAAATTCTATGTTTAAAATTGGTTCAATTTGGCTATAAAATGGAGTCTTCTGGTATATACATACATTTGTTTTTATTATGCAAGCTTTGGGTATTTCAATTGGGAGGTTTCTTTTTCCCCTGTTTTAAAAAAAAAGAAAAAAAAAATTGTCAAAGTTTTATTTAGATTTTTACCAGGACTAAAAGGGCAGATTTATTTTCTTTAGATAAAATATTAAAATTTTAAAAAATTGTGGGGGAGGGGGCTAACCCCTTGTTACCATAAGGGAGGTGGGGTGTGTAAAAGCACACACCTACCATAAAGGGAGGTGTATGTACCCTCACATAGGTCGTCCCAATGGGAGGGACCGTGCCCTAAGGGGTGAGATGCAGTGCTTTTTAAGGTTATTTTATTTTTAAAATATATTTAATATATATAATTATATATAATATATAATATGTATTTTATATATATTATATATTATATATAATATGTATATTATATATTTTAAATTTTATTTTATTTAAATGTTTTTTTTATAATTTATTTATAAATATATGTATATATATTTATATATATATATATAGATTTATTTGTATTTTAATTGGAAATAATTGAGTTATTTTAATGAAGTAGAAGTTAAATTGAAAATATAAATTATATATTTAAATGTAATCAATTTAAGATTATTTTATTGTCTCAATTATTAACTTTATAATGATTTTACTGTAACTCAATTGATTTTAATCATTATGTGTAGTGAAGAGATAAACTCTATGTAAATACGTTATGCGACATCTTTTAATACCTTAATGTTGTCATTCATCTAGAGTTGAATTATGTATCAACCTTGCTTAGAGCAATTTTATGACTATTGCATTATGTCCAGGTAGCTATTTTATAATGAAATGATTTTAATTGGGAAATGGGATTTTAGTATATTTAAATGTTAATGGAAGCCGTAAATATATATATAGATTTATTTGTATTTTAATTGGAAATAATTGAGTTATTTTAATGAAGTAGAAGTTAAATTGAAAATATAAATTATATATTTAAATGTAATCAATTTAAGATTATTTTATTGTCTCAATTATTAACTTTATAATGATTTTACTGTAACTCAATTGATTTTAATCATTATGTGTAGTGAAGAGATAAACTCTATGTAAATACGTTATGCGACATCTTTTAATACCTTAATGTTGTCATTCATCTAGAGTTGAATTATGTATCAACCTTGCTTAGAGCAATTTTATGACTATTGCATTATGTCCAGGTAGCTATTTTATAATGAAATGATTTTAATTGGGAAATGGGATTTTAGTATATTTAAATGTTAATGGGAAACCGAAGTAAACCTTTAGATTTAAATTTGTTATCGTTGTTCAAATGTACGAGTAGTTATTTAACAAGGGAATGTTTTTTTAAAGGAAATAGTTATTCATTTTAGATGAAATGAAATGTTTAAGAGAGCAGTTTTTATTTATAGTTCTTCTTAGTTGCAAACGAATGAATGATAAGATTAGTTATTTTCATGAAATGGGCAATTGGGGAATTTAAAATATTATGATCATAGTTAAACTATTGATTTTATTTTAAAATAGTATATTTAAAAGGACAAATATTGGATTTAAATATAAGGTGTTTACTAGCGAGATTAATTGATTTCAAAATGATTTATTTTGCAAGGAGAAATAGTTATCTTAAAATGATATGTTTTAAATCGAAGAAGTAAATGCTTATTTTATTATTTTTTAAACGCAATTAGGGAATTAAAGATTTGGGTTTAAATTTTATCTTTTGTCTAAAAGAGACGTTATTAAATCAGTTTTATTAAGGCAATAAATTATTGAATGTTAATGAAGGAAGTGGATTTAGGAAATCCAAATTTAGATTTAATTCTTGTTTGATCGCCCTTCTTGAATGTACTCTTCTTCTATTTTCACTTTGGGGAAGTTGATTAGAAGGGTTGTTAGGTCTTCCATAAGGGGTTTAACTTTTGGGGTTGTTGTTTTATGTTAGTCAACCATTGTATTGCCTTGGGTAGGGCGTATAGTTGTATCCTGTTTTTTTACCTGGTTTTCACGAATGGGGATGTTTTGTGCCTCCTTTGAGTTAAGAGTGGTTTATGTGTAGTTGCCTCCAGTGTTTGGAGAGGGTTTTGACTTTTTTTTCCTCCATTGTTTGGAGTGAGTTTTCATTTTGTGTTCCTCCTAGAGTTGGAGGGGTTTTATCTTGTTGGTATGCACTTGGGATTCCCTTGGTGATTATTTTTGTTTAGTATTTTTGTCAAGTATAAGAGTGGATTCTATTAGGGGCCAGAGCCCAAAGAGGTGAACTGGATAACCTTTGGAGGTGGTTTAATCAAGTGATAACTAAATCAATGTACTTAGAAGTTAGGTATTATTTCACACTAATTAAGATAATTGAGCCTCACTCATGGACGCAAGTGCTCGTATAGGCTTGGGATGAGTGGGAAGGCCTGGAATGGCAAGGTCATCTATCTTGTCTTTATGAGAGGTATTTGATTTTGCATGAGTGAGTATGGGTGTCGGGATTCAGTTGAGGCCACTAAGATAACCCATAGTGGGGGCCGGAGCCTATGAAGATTCCTAGAGGATATCCCATGTCGAGCTATGTGATGAAACTCTCTCTACGACAATAGTTGGTACGTGATTTTATGTGTATGGTATTCTTATCATGCTTGATCTATTTTATTTCTAGAAGCAATGTGACATGTCAGTGATGTTAGAGTTGTACTTGTGGTATTTGTATGGTTGTGTGGTTCATGTGATTGGTTGTGTCAGTGTGAGTTAGCCTGTGTCTAGAGGTTGATGGCCTTGTATATAATTTCTTGGTACTATCTCCTAGCATGGGGGGTGAGCCTTCGGGTATCACATGGTTGGGTGGAATGTGCACCTTAATCCGTTGGGTCATCTTTTTGTTTGTGTGGACGAGATTTCTAGTTGGAGAGCTCGTGGGATCCAGTTACTTTTCATGCTTATTCATTTTAGTTGTTATTTTAATTTATTACCCCTCATTGTATTGAGGTGGAAGATGTAATTTGTAACCTTGTTTATTGGATTTACCTCATTCAGGGAATGAGAGTTGTAATCATATTGTAAATGATCGTTAATTGAAAACATGTGGTATCTCTTATGCTTTGGTGTAATCTTTCATGTTTGGAATTTATGTGTATTTAATTTGTTAAGTAATTAAATTTTATGGTTTCAATTCATGTTTCTTGGTTGGGTTTTAAAGTAATCTTAGTCTCGTAAACTTAGAGGTTGTTGCAATGGGTAGTGAACTTGCATGTTATTTGCATTTAAAAAAAGAAATTAGTACGTTTGAGTAGTTAATTGCAACTTCTCTAGGGTTGTGTGGTGGGGCATTACACATATAATGGGGGAAACTAAGAATAACAAAAAATAAATTAGGATTTGATTGCAAGGTTGACAGATCCTACAGCAACAAACTGGCATATTACAACCCTCGCTCAATCATTGCAATCCATAATATCTCATGTAGATTTAGTTAGTAAGAAAATGAATAGTTGGTCTGAAAAGAGACAAGAGCGACTTTATGTAGAAAAATTATTATATAAACATGTTAAAGATGAAAAAAAATTGAAATATGACTTGTGTGCAATATTCACAGACCCAAGAATGAATCAACCCCTACATGGTGCATGCAAGAGGCTCCCAATCCATTGGTGCAACCACCAAGGGATAAAGAATTTTTTTTGGGATAGGTGGTAGATGGTTATTTACCATCCTCCATGCAACAAAAATGAGGTACCACAATGCTTTTTGAGGAAACTCTATTGTGATTTTTTCCTCAATAAAATCCCACTATTTTGACATGTGGGATTTCTAGGGTAGAGGTGCGGGCTCCACACAGGACAAAGTAGGGGTACATCTTTATCCATAATGGCGAGTGAGACCACTCATTGTATTATAATATGAGTAAATTACTATCCATTCATTGTAAAGGAGAGTGTTGAGGTGGATACCTTGCATTTGATTAGCTCCCTCACTTAGATCCTCATACAACATACTAAGCCTCTAGTGCACAGGGTGAGATAGGCGAGTCTTCTAGGAATATGTAGTTCCACTTCATTTATGTTGGGCTTGTGGGTCACTCTGTGTTTATGATCCTAAGGATAGTCAGGATGCATCTGCCCAAGCTACATCTACAGCTAATGAGATGGTGATGACAAATGTTCCCCTAAGTTATACAGTTGGCTTCAATAGTTAGGTAAATTTCAGCAAGTTCATTTAATTTAATTTATTTTGTTTCATTTTTGAAATGTAAGATTAACTAAATTAGTTGAATGATTATAATGAAATTTCAAGGTTATAGTATTCACCCTACTTCTAGCAATCATCCACCTCCCTATTACATGGAGACATCTAGTGTAGAGGTATGTAACTAATAAAAAATTATAAATATTAACATGTGAATAGTTGAATGTTATATGAATGGTATTATAATATCTTGCTTTGGATGTTGAATAAGTTAATGTTGGGCCTTTAACAGTAGCACCTGGTAGTGGAGGTGGTCATCAAAGTTTCACTCAGGTAATATAGAAAATTTTTAATTTTAAAATAAAAAATTGTATTTCATAATTGAATAATGTTTAATGACTTGAAGGTTCTATATAGTTTGTAAGTATGCTTTGTAATTTTTAATTAATTTAATTTTAGGTTGCTATGTACTTCATAATCTATGAATTTCATTTGATCATGTTGTTGACCTCGAAAAGATGCATTAATTAAGGCTTGTGGGTGCAAAATAAGGCCAATTAAGGCATAAAGAAGCCAAATGATTTATGAAAACCCTAGAAAAGTGTGAAAATGTGTTACAACACTTTACATAACCCTAAATAAGGTACAATTAAGATCATTTAGTTCACAAGGTCCCAAGACCTAATGTGAGTGTGTTAAACACATTACAACACTAAGTCAAGGCATCATTAAGCTTAATTTTAACAAGGACCAAAACAAGTTTGAAAATGTCATGAACAACATTTTTCAACACTACAGGTTGATACAAAACTTATGCAAGAAGGTGGCATCTGAAAATAATTCTTTAGCATCCTAAGGGGAAAAAGGTCGATGCAAGGGCTAAGATGAGCCTACATAAATACTAGGGGAATGGACACTAAAGTGGATATAAAAGTGTGGGTGAAATTGTAAGGGTATGCAATTTTTGACACTACACTATGTCTACACCTAGGAATCAACCATTTCTACCTTTCAATGGGGGTAGCCCACTCAAAATTCACCAACATGATGACTTTTTTATGGATACACTTAAAATTATTCTATTTTTTAATGGAGAGGATCAAACTACCCTCATTAAACACAATATATATGTAGCTTCATTACATGTACTATTTATAATATAACAGTAGAGAATGTTGCCAACAAACTTCTAGTTATGTCATTGAGGTGTAAAGCATTGCATGGTTTAGGGGCTAGGCAGTAAATTCTATTACCACTCAGGATCAATTGGGTGATGTTTTGTGTGGATAATTTAAGGATAAATCAGACCACCTCTCATTAGTATAAAATTTGACCACCATCGAAAGAGCTCCACATGAGCATATGACATATTTCAACTTCCATTTCCAAAGGGATAGGATCCCCTAAATAGTAAAGCCACATGTTGATTATAAATTTGTATACTATTAAAGGCTTTAAATAGTGATATATCATTTATGATTTAGATGTATATGGGTGGGAGAACTCTCCAAATTGTACATTAAATTGCAATAAGAGTAGAAAATAGCCTTATTTAAGATGGTAAAATTGCACCAAAACCCCCTATGCCCATTTTCTCTAAAATACAACCAACCATGCCTATGCAAATAACTCCCATAGTTGTTGTACCTACTATACTAGAAACAAATAATTAGTCATTTTCTATATAAAAGGTTGTCCCAAAACTATGAACTTTGAACTCCAACAAATAAAAGGCCTTATCCAAACATTTGGCAATGAAATTGTGAAACTTAAGAGGTAGCAAGATGAAAATTATAGACCTTATCAAGCCCCTTACCAAGCTCAATATCAGTCAAATCAACCAAATAGGCCTCCATATCAATCAAATAATCAAGGTCAAAGGTAAGCTCTTAATCCAAGGCCTTACCAAGTATATAATCCCAATGTTGCTACCTCTTCAAGAGAGCTTGTACCTATTCAAAACATATGGAACAAGATTATAAGAAGGTTTTTCTATGTAACCAGCCTCATAATCAAAAAATATGCTTTAATGGAGTATTAAACCAGGCTATAGTGGTGCAAAAAACTCCAAATTTGCACTCAAATACAATCCCAAAAGCACCATTGCAGCAATGTGAACCCCAAGAACAAACACAAAATGAAGAAACTTTGATGAATTGGAAAGGAGATGAGTTATGTGGGATGAATCAACCTTATTCATCAATTGTAGCCAACACAAGAGCTAAGAAAAGGGTTATAGATTTGGAACAACAAGTTGATAAGGGGCCTATTCAATCTCATCAAGTTAACCAAGGATTTGGTCGATCTAGTGGATCAAATGTGATTTTTTCCAAGAAACTAGACTATGCCAAGAAAGGAGCAACCAAGAACTCAATCACCACCAATTCAATCTCAAAGAAATTATTGTTCCTAAAGGACAACAAAAGGTTAGTTTAGTTCCTTTTAATATTCTAGAGCATATAAAGAAGTAAAATGTTAGTATGTCAATTTGGGATTCATTGTTCATTATTGGGAAAAAGAATCTCTTACAAGTTTCTTTGTAAAATTTGAGTGTCAAGTGAGCCTTCTAAGGGTCAACACAATTTTATTGTTTGTACATAAATGATTCATGCATATTTATGTTCTTTTAAGTGTAAGTCCTTAAATATTGTCTCTATCCAACACCTTTAGGTAGAAAGTGCATGTCTTATATAATTCATAAGTTATGCTATTGATGTTAGCAGTCTTTTGTTGTGAAAGTATACCTATTTTTCCTAATAAGATGTAAAAAAACCATATTTCTAATGAAGTAAATTGATGTATGAGCATATGAAACACTTTATTTATGTAAAAATAGCTAAGTAATTGGGAATTTATGTGTCAAAATAGTGGCATAGATCTCAAAAAAAAATTGGAGCATCACCCTACTAAATCTTAGGTTTCATTTCAGGTCTTTCTCTACCCTTTTCCTAGTAAATAACAATAGTTTAGTTCAATTTAGGTGATTGCAACAAGGGAACCAACCCTCTATCAAGATTCACTCCAAGCTATGGGAAACCCACAAGCCCTGGAGTTTTTTCATGTTTCATTGGATAACTAAGTCAAGTACTTAGGAAAGGTGCAAATCCACTTGATAAAAATTATCCTTTATAGTCATGCATTTCAAAGAAATCCAAATAGGTATTGATTATTAGAAGACTTAAGAAACTTTGATAAGGAATTAAATTATTTGTTGTAATAAGGAAATAGAATTTAGAGAATTTTTCAAAAATGTCAAAATCATTAATTATATAAAATCTAGGTAATTATAATAAATGAGTACACTATACATTCAACATTTGTAAATTTATAAATCTTCTTGAAGTATCAAAACATTTTTATTTCTTTATGTATAAAAGATACTCTAATATATATATCTATATGCAAATTTATATGGTATATTAATTATTCAAACATATAAAGAGTTAAATAGAATATCATATAATCTAAACCATATAGAGATAGTATTTAACATGTATTTAATGTAAACCTAAGTTTTGGATTTCAATAAACATCCTCTCACATAAATATTTATACTGCTCAATATCCTCATGTATCTTGACCATTGCATTGTATTTCAATAGATTATCTATATAAGTGGTTAGCCTTGACTATCTCATATAGAGTTAGAGGAAGTGTGTGTTTTTTCTAGTTGTAGATTATGATCTCTAGATGACACCATTTCTTGGTGTGATGTGGGAAAATGGATCTAGGGTCTAAATCACACTTCTTCCAACATCACAAATGAAAGGACTAAAATTGATCTCAAACACCCACTTGGCTACTAACCTCAATGGAAGAGCTAGAATGGTGGATTAGGTTTTTAGTCCTTTGTATGTGTTTTTGTGTTGATTAAATAATTTTTAGTTGATCTAATTTGATCATATAAAGATGCACCTACATTAACTATGAAAATGTAGTGAACTATTATGATTTCTAGAAAACACATAATAGAGAGACAAAAACATAATTTAGAATAGAAGATTGCAAAAACAAAGGAACCTGACATATAAATATAAGCTTGAGATGACTGGGTAGGGGCATTTGATGCCCTAGACCTAGAAGTAGATACTCATAATTAGATTTTAGACTCTTATTGCTCCCTATTTGTAGGATCTCTTTTTTTTACTCAGTGTCAAAACTTCATTTATTGCTAATAAAATCCATTTTCCCTAATTTGTTGACTTGTAGGGATTGAATGCTTGAATAAAAATAAGGTCTCCAATCATCTCCAATTTCACTTAATATCTACAACCTACACACAAGAAAGAGGGAAAAGGGTTGTGCCATATAGGGGTTTGCCTAAGTCAAACGCTATTTTCATATTTTTACCTCCACGAAAACTATGATACTGTAAAAGAGAGTTTACCCTCAGTCGGGTAGAATCTAAATGATAAATAAGTGATAAATTGAAAATTCTTGCAACTCACCACTCAAATCTGCATTCCTTGATGGATTGAATTCATTGTACTCATCACCTTCAAGGATAAATTGATGCTTTATTTGAAATCCTACAAGTATTAGTGCTCACAAAAAAAATAGATATGAAACATAAATAAACTTACATAAAAACATGATACTTGACTGAAATAATGTTGCTATAATTTTCTAATTATGCTCTTGACTACTCAATTCAAAATGCTAGGATTGCTTCTTAAAATTGCTAGGCTTTTAAATGATGAAAAATACTTGTATTTATATGAAATTATTTAATTTATTGAAAATTAATTACTGACAGCTGACAAATGACTTTGGATTTATAATACATGTTAAAATTTTGGCATTGACATATTTGAATTGGAGCCAAAATATGCTAGATAGGAGCATTGGGTACCCTAGCCCGCACCTATTTTTGGGCCTTAAGCATCGGTAAATAAATATTAACTCATTAATCCTAATTCAATTTCTGATTTTTCAAAGATTATTATAAAATGGAAAAATTAAGCAAACAATTGGGTCCAAGCACATGAGGGGGAGCTAAATCTAGTGTGAAATTGTCAAGGGTGATAATTTATGATGCTATATTTAGCCGCCACTTTAGTGAGAGTATGAAATTATACTCAGACTCATAGTAAAGTAAGGATAATCCAAGAAGGGTTCTATTATCCAAACATTGAAAAGATAAGACGACATCAAATCTAGGGGATGTGCTAGCCCCCAAGATCAAGATCCTATGGAAAAATGTAAGGATAAGGGAACACACACACATGAGGTGCAATGAAACATGAAGCATACATGATCAAGACATGAAACTAACATAATGAAAAAACAAAACTTTAATGCAAACACATAAACATGATGCAAATACAAAGCAAACATGTAATGGAAACACAATGCAAAAATGCAAAAAAAAAGTTATGGAAATCATGGACTAGCAAGCTATGCAAAATAATTACTAGGATCCATACCCAAGGCATTCATGAGTCACAGGCTAACAAATTTTGATATTTTTTGGTGACACATGAACCAAAAGCATCATAGGCTAGTGAAGTTTGAGATTCACTAGCCGAGTTTATGCAATAGTAGCAAATGATAAACACACAAGGGCTAGTAAAGTCAATATTCACTAGGTGTGTTCTCATGTCAACCATACCAAGAATTATAGTTCCAATAATTTTGATAAGGTGCTACATAAATAATTGATATGTTAAAATGCATCACAAATCTCAACATACATGAACATAGTGAAGCACATAATGGAATGCATGCCCCCACCTTAAAGTAATTGCTAATGTCAACTAAGATAAATTTCCTTTAAGATAGAAAAAAATAATATATGCAACATGATATGCTATAAGAGCTTACCCAAAAAATATAACTCATGACAAGGGGTTTCCCCCAAGGCAAAGCCACATAACAAGACAAAAATAACACACAAGGGATCCATAGATCTAGGGCCAATATAGACCGAAGATAATATCTAATATTCTCATGCTTAGAATTGACATCATTCCTTGAATACTTGTGGAACTATGAACACAATGGAGGAATGACTTATGAAAACAACATAAAGTATTTTATATCAACATGGAAGAGACCTAAGCATCCAAACACTTTGCATCATTCTGAAAAGAAAAAACAAGAAAAAAACATTTAGAACATAAAGATGAATAGATATACAAATAGATGAATGTCACGATAGATTCATTTTCTTTGCATCCTTGTGCCAATAAGAACAACAAGGGTCATCCAAAGAAAACTAAGAAACACAAATACATGGGTGATCCCACAATACTAGTTTATAATTTTTGGCTAAACTGGACATTGAACTGATTTTTTCTAACTAAATCTTCATTTTCGGGCACCTATAGCAACTAAACCGTGAAAAATTTTAAGATGATGCAAAATAATGATTTGTGGAATTTTTTCTCTAGATTCTAAATATATTTTTTTCAAAATTTTTGGAATCAGATTGCACTTCTTTTTCCATCTCCTTCGAAAAAAGAAAAAAAATTCAGTAAACACCATGTTTAAGGAGTGACGCTC
>VDFB02303591.1:0-13687 GCA_007258455.2 Sequoia sempervirens
GTTCAGTTTTAGCCCATCTTTGAAAAAAATCAATCACTGATTTATTTTAAACCCAAATTGATTTAATTGGTCTAAAACAGAAAATAAAAGTAGTGAACGGATGCTCTAGACTCATTACAATAAGCATTTAAAAATGATTTTTCTTTCAAGTTTCATTTCAATTTGTCCAACTCCAATCTGCTTGTGATTTATCTATCTTTTATGAGAAGTAGATAAAATTTATGAAGAGTTGATCGATAAACTCCACCTTAGCGATCTGCACCCAACAACTTTACTTTAGCAAAACAACATCAATCATAGATTAACAACTTTATTTAATCTCAAAGAAAAATTGATTTTTTCCCTTTTTTGGATGTAAAGGATGGTGGCCAAATTGCAACATCAATAGCCCATCATATCAAGCTTAGATTCCCTTGGTTATGGTATCTCCCTAGTCAAGATTTACATTGATTGAATGAAGACAAGTAAGATTTAATTTCATTTCGATTCCCATTCACTTAGCCTGGAGGAAATAAATGAGCTATGTCAGTCAAGAAGATTCCTGCCAAAAACCATAAATGGGTGTTAGCCAAAGTAGATATGCAAGCACTTATTAATGCATTTGCTTCCCTTGTTCAAATATCCAAACAAATCCATGATTTAATACCTCAACTGGTAGAAAGAATTTCAAATTGTCTGAATCTTGAAATGTCTCCATTGAAATTAAAAAACCATTTTGATATCCACTGTCAAATATGGAAAATTAGATACAAAAGAGACAATACTAACTACAGTTTTGTGATAGAGAAGACTAGAATCCTCCTGTCCTTCTGTTGATCACGTGATTTTGTTGGTTATCTATATTATGCACTACCAATGAAGTTTTAAAAGCTAGAAATTGACCAAAACTAAAATAAAAAATTCGAGCTTCTTTTCCTGATTGCTAATTGATGGTGATTTGATAAAATGTAATCATCAGGTGTACAACTGACTTCTAGCATTCTTTGGCAGCTTGTAATGACTTCAAGACCTACGCAGTAGGTTGAGAAAATGATATCAACATGTAATGACTTCGAGACCTATGCAGTAGGTTGAGAAAATAATATTCAACAATGAATAAAAGTCTTTAAAAAAAACACTTTCAAGCATTTATGCATTTTGACATCGAGTAAATGCTTTCTTAAAAGCTTCCAAGTTGCGGCATTAGAAACCTATTCTTTATTTGTCACGCTATCCTTGTCATTGAAGTCACTACAATTCTCTGTGGTTTAAGGGGAGATTATCACCCATTATCGACTGATCTTGCATTAATTAAGTGTGACGATTCTCAAGAGTCAAATCAAAGGGCACACAAGCCAAAAGAACAAAAAAAACCAAATGAACAAAGAGGGAAACTATGCGAAGGCAGAAGAAAGTAATGCAGCAAGAGAATTTTTTTTTTGTTCCCGAGAGTGATCACTTAACACTTCTCAATGTTTACCAGCAATGGAAATCTAATCAGTATCGAGGAGATTGGTGCTAGTAGAGTGCAATGGTTCAAAACAACTGTTGCTGATCTAGAACCTGATGAAAGTGGCATGGAAGCCATAAGCACATCAAGAATTGCAAATACATTTCATATTCGGCTTGCTGCTATTGGCTACCATCTACTTGCAAAATATACTCCTGTGGCTCAAGATGGTGAATGTGGTGAACCAACACTTGTTATCTCAGACAAACGAGTGGAAACATTGCCACCAAGTTTTAACTTCCTTTCTATTACTAGTGACTTTTCTGAAGGGGAGGTTTTGACAGCCACTTATGGCTATATTGGAGGTCATGAAGGCAATAGTGATTATAATGGTATTTGCATGAGAGTTGTTGTGCATGTTTTGCACACACGCCCCACCGTAGGCAGGGACTCCCTTTTTTTTTTTAGCTCCCAACAAGTTGCTTTGCTCCTGTCTTGTTTTACGTGCTCCATATCCAAGCCCAAATTGGTCATGTGCCATCAAACGATCAAATTCCCCTACCCAAATTCACCTACTTGGGGTATTCAAATTCGAAGAGAAATAAAGTCCCCCCATCCCTTTTCTGCCTTTTGTTTTGCTTTGGCTATTTCGGAAACATCTGTGCACCCCCATCACTCCCGTTTCCACATTTTTGACTTTGGAGCCAACCTTTTTTGGATCTGGGATGTGCTTGATGTGCTTAAATGAACTGCCAAGGTTTCGTCAATGTTCCGTTAAGTTTTGATGGTTTCAGAACTTTCCCTCTAGAATTCCCTTCCTCCTTGGCTGTTTGGAAACATCCGTGGACCCCCATCACTCCTGTTTCCACATTTTTGACTTTGGGAGCAACCTTTTCTGGATTCGGGATGTGTTTGAAGTGCGTAAATGAATTGCCAAGGTTTCGTCAATATTTCGTTAAGTTTCGGCGGTTTCGTAACTTTCCTCCGTGACTCCCTTTCCTTTCGCCGTTGGGAACATTCTGTGGGACCCCTCGTTCCCCGCTTCCACATTTTTAATTTTAGGGAGCAACCATTTTGATCTCGATGTGTTTGAAGCGAAATGAACTACCGTTTCGCCAATGTTCCTCGTTTCTCGGCGGTTTTGAAACTTTCCCTCCTGGAATTTCCTCCTTGGCTATTTGGAAACATCCGTGGACCCCCATCGCTTCCGTTTCCACATTTTTGACTTTGGGGCCAACTTTTTGGTGGATTTGGGATGTGTTTGGGGTCCCTAAATAAACTGCCAAAGTTTTGTTAATGTTCTATTTAGTTTCGGTGGTTCCGGAGCTTCGTCAGTCTTTGGCTATTTTGGAAACATTCGTGGACCCCCGTCGCTCCCGTTTCCACATTTTTGACTTTAGGGGCAACCTTTTTTAGATCTGGGATGTGTTTGAAGTGTGTAAATGAACTGCCAAGGTTTCGTAAACGTTCCGTTAAGTTTTGATGGTTTCGAAACTTCCCTTCTGGAATTCCCTTTCTATTTGGCAATTTGGAAACATCTGTGGACCCCCGTTGCTCCCGTTTCCATATTTTTGACTTTGGGAGCTACCTTTTTTGGATTTGGGATGTGTTTGAAGTGTGTAAATGAATTGCCAAGGTTTTGTCAAAGTTTGGTTAAGTTTTGGTGGTTTCGGAGCTTCGTCCCCCTTTTGCTGTTTTGGAACATCCGGTGGCCACCTCCCTTCCGGCATTCGGAGCTAGGCCCCTCCTCGCGGCTGCTTGCCTCGCTTCGTGGCTATTTTGAATATCCGACGCCACCTTCCTTCAGCCTCTGAGCTCCGCCTCGAGGGTCGGCCCAGCCTCGCGGCCGTTTTGAACATTCAGCCCCACTTCGTCGAGCTTCTCCCCGGCCGCCGACTCCACCTCTCCATGGTTGTTTCGCTCGTCCGCGGTCGCTTTATCCTGCGGCCACCTCCCTTCCAACCTCCAACCCGTGTCCTTTGTGGCCGCTTTCAGTCCATCCCCGGCCGCTTTGAAGATCCAATACATCTCCCCGCCTTCCCCGAACCCGTCTTCAGGGTCGCTGGATCTATCCCTCCTTACGAAATATCCAGCCTCCTCCTTTCCCCGGCGATAACATCCTGAGCTAATTCTTTTCTTTCCCTTTGCTTTTGAACATCCAGAGTCATTTTTCCCCGGCGATGAAATATCTCGAGCTCGCCTTTCCCCTAACTACGGAACATCCGGATTTCTTGCATCAGAGTCCGCTTCTTCGAGCATTTATTTTACCTCCTTTTCCGGGCGAGATTTGAACATCCGGAGCCTTTTTCCTGGCTGTTTTTAACATCTAGGAGCCTGACTCCTTCCTGACTGTTTTAAACATCCAAGAGCTTGCCTCCTTCCCAACTGTTTTGAACATCTGTGAGCCTCCCTCCTTCCTAGCTATTTTGAACATCCGGGAGCCTGCCTTCTTCCGGGCTGTTTTGAACATCTAGGAGCCTGCCTCTTTTCTGGCTTCTGTCCGCTATCTGCCTTCTAGCCTTCTTCTACCATCTTCTTTCTGCCCTCTGGCCCTTGCACCCTTGAAGCAAACATTAATGTTTATGGCTCAAATGAGCTCCAAATATGAATATCGAGATCTTTTGATGATGCATGGATAGATCTAACAAGGAATTTGTAGGTTTGACTGACATTTTCCTTAACTCATGTATAAATGCACTTACAACACTTCGTGTTTGCAGGAGTCATGAATCCTTCTGTAGGTCTATCAGAGAGGCCCATTGAGGGAGTTGTCCTACCCTTTTTCCAGATGATAATGAATTCTAAGGAGCTTTTTGCCCGAATCAGGGGCCACTAATCCATTGATGCCAATCGTCGATGGGATCATTTGATCAAAGGAAGAACACTATAAGCACATCAAACAAAATACAATTTTTAGGTAGTTTCAGCTACAGTGAAAAGGGAAATTAGCTAAATGATGAAATTGCTATAGTGACTGGCACTAGATGACAAAACAGAGGAAATACAAGGAATGCATTTTAAATTGCTAGATAGTAATGGAGGGGTAGAATTTGACTTTATTGTAAATCAAATCTGAGCCACTCATTGTGAATTAATTCTAGCCATTCATTTGGGCTTTGGCAAACTATAAATAGGGGTTTTCCCCTCATTTGTAAGGGTTGGAGAGCTAGTGTAAAAAATATTTGCAGCAATAGAAGATAGCACTGCATGACTTTATGAATGTTCTCTTTGAGTTTACTCATCTTGCATGCATGGTTCTACTTCCATATTAGTTTTTAGTATTAGTTTCTTAAATGGATGTCATGATGGTGTTGTTGTTATAGTATTTGATGAACTTCCAGCTCATGCTTTTTGTGGTTCATTGATGATGAATCACTTTGCAAAGCTAGTCCGAGCCTCTTTCCTTTATTGCAACAGTTCAATTGCATGTACATGATGTGTTATTTATGTGATGAAAATCTGTAGTCCTTAGAAAGTTACACTGGTTTTGTGTAGTATTAGGTTTCTCTTGGTCAAAGCAAAACTTCGGTTTAGGAAGTCTGTCTACTTTAGCAACCACCATTGTTACTATTCATTCGTAGCTTAGGATTAGAATAGCTTTCTTAACCCTTCTCCTTTTGCTGTTTCTTTTAATCCTTGGTTAGAGTAGGATCCAAAACATCACCATGAAGCTAAATTAGATGAATCTGATGAGTTTCAACTTGCTGTTTGGAGTGGACAGCCACTGTTCATTCACTTTCAACACTTTGAAACTGCATGTGCAAACCCAACTTCCCATGCTTTGTAACTCATCTGTAAGACCGCCTTGTGATTCCAACAAATCACATCAAACAATTGAGATATTCCAAGCACTATCAAGACCTGACATTAAAGACCTTGGGATAGTGTTCTGCAATCTGATTGTGGAAGATTGTCTTTCAAGAGAGGTAGTGCATCTATGCATTACCTGTGTTGAGAAGTGCATAAAAAACACATCAACAAGAGTGAAAATGAATTAGGCACTTTAATACCTGAAGCAATAGGACATCTCCAGTATCAAATAACAAAAGATGATGTCCATAAATTTATATCGTTCAAGTGTTTACCTATTCGGGATGATGGTATCGTTGGAGAAGTACAGACTACCATGAGCCATGAGCATGTCAAACTAGGTTGTCCAAGGATACTTTCCTTGAAGATTGTCGGAGATTGTGTTGAATCTCTGCCACACATCCTTCAACTATCCAGATCATAATAGTAAAGTTATAACATGACTACCAACCATCCATGGATACAGATTTTTGTAGAATCACCAGCTATGCAAGATGCAATAGATTTGTAGTCAACATGATATACTTTAAATACAGACTATTGGTAGCCATACTCCAGGAAATTCTAGATGTGACAGGAGCCCACACATCCCTGCTTTGATATGCAATAATAGAATGATAGACTATTCTACCGTATACAACAATAAATTTGATGAGCACGTATTATATGGACTACACCTACATTAAATCACATGTCAGTGAGCATTAAATCACACCAATCGACCAAATGATTATTCCTTGATCCTATATCTAAACTATTCATTCCTCGAAACAACGGTTTTGACATGGGGTGTGGTGTTTAAAGCTTCTACTATTTTGACAAAGAAACTTTGCATAAATTGGTATGAAGTATAGTTCACCAATGGGATAAACAATGTCTGCAGATTTTAAAGTTTTAGCAGAAATAAAAGACTTTTCATTCCAGTTTAATGCTTCCAACCATCAGTAAATGCATACCTCATACTTTATAGAATGCCAATATTCATCACACATAATTTTGAAGTGAATATATAGTGTCCCCTACTCCGCTTTTTGTTGTCTTAAATGTGTTTTGTAGAGCTGTAACTTTGAAATACTCTAAACAGGAAAGACAAATATGCTCAGGCCAAGTATTGAATGTGGGAGGACTATAGGAAAGGAAGGATTTTAGCATTGATTTGTGGTAGACCAGTCCTACACAACATCTTATTAATTTTAACTTGACACAAAATACTAGAGGCGCTCTATCTATCGGTGGATGCAAATTGTAAACCAATTAATGATACTAAATCTTAGCGCCTACAGCAGAATGAAGAATGTGTTCGACAGAACGAATAAAGAATATGGTTAGTGGAATAAAATATCTGTAAATAAAGTTATACGCCAAGAACGACAATCACTATACCAATATTTAATTACCATGCAAACACATATTTTGATTGATACGTATTGTATGACCATCGTAATTGAAGAAACCCCTGTTCTCATTCTCTCTAAAACTGCTTGTTTTTTCTTGTTTTCAGACGTTTTTGGTTTTTTTGTGTTTTTGCATGAACTAATGAAAGTTGCGATTTTGCAAGAATTTACTAATAAATTCAAATAAAATACTACAATGCCAATAATGATGGAAAATATGAGATCTAATAATGCTAGTTAATTTATTAATCTACTGGAGCGATTACAAAGAGATCTGATAACATGCGAATGAAAAAGCAATGCTTTTATTGATGAAAACTTGATATTGCAGCAAGCTAAAAATGACCTTGAACTGGTACAACTGTAATAGAAAACCCTTTCTCCCTTCGCCAAATGATCCAAAATGATGCCAGATGCATAGGCGCCCCCAGTTGTGAAGTCAGACTGCAAGTATAGAAGGCAATTTGCACAAAATAGAAAAGTACGGCTCCTTTATGATGGTATGGCCCTACAGATTAGAACTGTATGGCTATGACAGCAGCAAACAATAAAAAGTACGGCCTTTGCTTGAAGTCTCCAGATCTCAGGAAATAGGCGCCTTAAATGAAGAAACTCTTCTGGATGAATTACAAACTGAAACCCTAAGTATATTTTTGACTGTGAAGCTCTGTGATAACTTCTGAATGAAGAAATCTCTCTTAAAGCAATAGATTAGCTGGTATTTCATAGCCTCTGAACTGTAACACTAAAGATGGCTTGTTCTCCAATGCCTGTAGACAACTAAAACCCTTGGCTTCATTCTCCAGAAGAAGACTTGATCAAAAATTTATTTCATAACATAATGAGCTCTTTCCAATGCAAATTCTTTATATTTCTCAAGAAGTCGACTTCTCTCCAAAAAAGCAATCATTTAAATAAAATTGGATTTTCACTTTTAATTATTCCAAAGTTGGACGCCTCTTTTTAATTAAAAGATTAATTAAAAATGGTTCCCTTCCCAATGATGGTCGACCCCTTTAAAAATTCACTTAAGTTATAATATTAAATAATATTATAACTTTATAATATGAGCTCCAGATAATTAATATTTAATTTAACAATTAAAATATTAATATCTCCCTCAAGCTGTAATCGATTCACCGGCAGCGAGTCTAAAGCTGGTGAATAAGTGGTGATTTTGCACATGACCAAACCATGCTACTAAAAATAGCGAGGGTGCTCCGGCTGAATGCCAAATCTTGCTAAAATAGCAGGCGGGGCAAAGAGCGTCACGAATGAGCACAGGCAATAGCTGGAAAATTAAACCGTCACGAAGCCAAGCCAAGCTCATCAAGACCTCTATCATCCTATTAGCCCTCTGAGGGTCGCATAATAAATGATATAAGCTTCTGAGAGATGTCAGCTGGAAGGGGACATTACAGTCTGCCCCTCCTGAAATTGCTTGTCCTCAAGCAATCTCAACTCCGGATGCTACAAAATATCCTCGCTCTCCCATGTAGCATCCTCCACTAGCAAATCTCTCCATTTCACCAAATATTCCCTGATAGTCCTCCTACGCAACTATCTCTCTATACTCGGATAGACTCGAGGTACTAAAATCAACTTTCCTCATCATCTAGGAAGGTAAAAGCTGGTGAAGGCACCACGTTATTACGCTAACTAACGAGGCGTGATACGTGAAAAACATTGTGGACCTTTCTATCCACCGGAAGCTCTAGCTCATAAGCAACCTCTCCAACACGCCTCAGAATCCTGAAAGGACCATAATATCGTGGTTTAAGCTTCTCTAAACCACTCTTCCCAAGAGTAGACTAGCGGTAGGGCTGCAACATAAGACAAACCATGTCTCCCACCTCAAAAGACCTCCATTACTCTTGATTTGCATCATACGCTGATTACATTGCCTTAGCAATATTCTCCTTGAGGCCCTCATAGTGTCTTGACTCTCTTGCAACAAATCTCCAGCACTCGACACTCTACTATCACTCAGTAGCAAATCCATAAAGCTCGGCGCCTCATAACCGTACAATTCCATGAAAGGGGACATCTGAATGGTCATGTGGAATGTAGTGTTGTAGCAATACTCGCACAAATAAATTCACTTGACCCAAGCCTTTTGCTGCCCTGCAATGTAGTTCCTGAGGTAACCTTCCACCCATTTATTCACTATCTCCGTCGCCCGCTTGATGCAATGGTGGTGGCGGTGCTTCGATTAATGGCTTCGGTCCACAAAATCTAAGCACCTCACGCGGAAGTGACTTAGGAAGCCGACTATCCCTATGGCTCACTTGCTTTCGAGGAGGCAACCCGTAGCAGTCTGAAAACCTCACGGGAAGAAGACCTCTACTACGTGTAGGCGTGTAAGTGGTGGTGATCGAAAAGAAGTGGGCATACTTCATCGACCGATCCACAACTACATATATACAATCAGTCAGCAGGCTTTAGGCAAGCCTAATAAGGAAATCCCATCGATAGGCATTCACTTCTGTTAGGAATCGGAAGTGGCAAGCTGCAATAATCTGCCCGGATATGTGTTCTCTTAGCGATTACGCTGACAAGCCGGGGGCACTCCAACATCTTGAAGAACATGCGCCTTAAGTCCTTTCCATGTAAATCTCTCCTGAATTTGTCTATACGTTTTGAAATACCTGAGATGTCCTGCTGTAGGTACATTATGAAAGGCTCGCATAATAGTGTTCATCTCTGATCCTAGGATCAAATAAACCATGTTCTTGTAAATGATCAAGTCATTCACAAGCGTGTATCTAGTGTCAATCATCGATCCCTCAACAATACTAGATGCCCAAGTATCCTTGGCATACTCTGCCACAATCAAATGCCTCCAATCCTCTGTAATGTGAACCATAGAGTTCAGATAAGGCCTGCGTGAGAGAGCGTCAGCCACTACATTCTGGGTGCCTTTGATGTAAGAGATATCAAAGTCATATGCCTGCAATTTACTCACCCATGGAGTGGAAGATGATCATTGAAATCTCGCTGCCCCAGGAAATACCTCAAACTGTTGTGGTTAGTTTTAATGCAAAACTTACTGCCCACGAGATACTGCCTAAATTTGGCCAAGGCATGCATTATGGCTAGCATCTCCTTATCATAAATACTGTAGAGCCTCTCTAGTCCTCTAAGTTTTCAGCTCTCGTAAACAATAGGGTGCTTGTCCTGCATAAGCACCGCTCCAATACCCTCACCAGAAGCATCGCACTGAAGCTTAAAAGGATTCAAAAAATCTAGCAGTGCCAACACTCGACACGTAGTCATCAGCTCCTTGAACCTCACAAAACACTCATGTGCCTTAGGAGTCCAATAGAATGCACCTTTTTTCAACAGATCCATCATAGGTGTTGCAGGTCATGAATAACCATTCACAAATCTGCGGAAAAACCACACAATCCAAGAAATCCTCGCAGCTGTGTAAGGTTTGCCGGAGTAGGCCAATCTATAATAGCACGGATATTCTCAGGATCCATCCGCACTCCCTCTGCACTGATGATATGACCTAAGTAGAGCAACTCGGTCATCGCCAAATCACATTTGGACTCCTTGGCGTATAAGGATTCCCTCTCTAAAATGCTGAGTACTATCTCCAGATGAGCCAAATGCTCCAGCCAAGTCTTGCTGTAAATCAAAATATCATCAAAGAAGACAAGTACATATCTCCTCAGTAATGAATGGAAGACCCTGTTCATGGTGGACTGAAATGTCGCTGGCACATTGGTTAGCCCAAATGGCATCACCACAAACTCAAAGTGTCCACAATGACAACAAAATGTAGTCTTCTCAACATCATGCTCACGAACTCTCATCTGGTGATATCCTGATCTCAAGTCTATCTTCGTGAAATAGCATGCACCATGGAGCTCATCAATAAGCTCATCTATACGAGGTATTGGGTACCTATTCTTGATAGTCCTCTTATTCAGGACTCTGTAATCTATGCACATGCAAAGGGTACCATCTTTCTTCTTCACTAAAACAACTAAAGAAGCGAATGGTGATTTAATAGGTCGAATGTGACCCATAGCAAGCAGCTCCTTGATAGTCTTCTCTATCTCATCCTTCAACCTCTTAGGATGCCTGTAAGGAGTAATCATGACAGGCTTAACACCCTCCTCAAGCTCTATAATGTGCTCAACGCCCTTGTCTGGAGGTCTCCCTAGTGGAATATCACTGAAAACCTTCTCATGCTTGACTCTCAACTGCTGAATGTCAGGATGATACTCAGTCTTATGCTGTCCCTCTTGTATAGGTGCCAATGTGCACTCGACAGCCCACTCTACCATGTCATGTCACATGAGTCTCTCCATCCGACGAAAGGAAATAGTCTTGATATTGCTATCCCGAATGGCCTTCAGGATATGTGTCTTCCCATCCACATCAAAATGAATCTCCATGTCTTTGAGACGAAGAGTGACTTCCTCAAGGGAATGAAGCCACTTCATGCCCAAGACTAAATTGATATCCCCCATGTTCACCATGTAATAATCAGCCTTGAATTCATAGTTATTCAAGCGCAAGGGGAGATCCATAATCATACGTTCACACCTAAGAGTGTAACCATCGACCACCTTAACCCTAATGCCTTCGAACTCCTCAGTTATGAGTCCACGCTTTTCCACAAATATAGCATCGATAAAATTATGGGTGGCTCCTATATCAAGAAGGGTGATGACCCTTTGTCCTGCCAAAACTTCACGAAGTCTGAATGAACCTTCCTGCTGAATGCTAGATAGTCGTGCCTCCTGAATATGAAGCTCTAACTCTGCCTCTGCCTTAGGCTCTGAAGCCTCTGACTCTGACTCCTCAGAACTCTCCTACTGTTCAGAACTCTCAAATTTTGACTCCTCATAATAATCCCACATCACCTGATTGGCCTTGCCCTTAGGTCGCAAAGGACAATCATGGTTGGCATCACAGGGACCTTTGTAGTAGAAGCAAAGCTTCTTGCGTAGATCATTAAGAGCCTCGCGATCCAAGGGTGCTACATATTTTCCCTTTGAATCATTCCTAAAATTTGATTTTTCTTTATTAAAATCTAATTTCTCTCTATTTTTATTGAAGCCCTTATTGTCCCTGAATGAAGAAGTGTTTCTGGAGTTGAATTTGCTGGATGGTGCTACAAATTCCATGCTGCATGCCTTCTTCATCGCTTCTTGTAGCGAAGGTGGATCAAATGCTTTGATCCAACCTCTCAATGGTTCCAACAGTCCCTCCATGAAAAGCACAACAAGTCGCCTCTCTGAAATATTAGGAACCATAACTGACAATCTCTAGAAGTCACCAATGTAAGACTCCAAATTGCCACTTTGTCACAATTGAGCCAAATCTCTGAAATAGGATTCTGGATCCTTCCTGTCAAATCGTTCCACCAACCTATCAACAAACTTCTGGTATGTGGTGATATGATCATGCTAGAGTGTCACCATCTCGTGATGCCACCAGTCGTAAGCTGCTCCCTCAAGATGTAATATAGCATACCTAATAGCATCCTTCTCAGCCATAGGACGTAGTGTGAGAAAAGTGTCCAACTTACTGATCCAGGCCTATGCTGTGACCTTGCCACTACCATCAAACATAGCTAAAGTAAGCCTGTTTGTGGCATGCTTCATATTGCTATTATTATTATGTCTAGGTCTCCAATCCTGTCTACTCCTGAAATGCTCTCTCCTCTGTGTGATGAATCTGTCAAAGTTAATCCTCTCTCTAACCTCAGGTGATAGTAACTCCCACTCATCGTTCACTGCCATAAGTGTATCCACGAACAAATCCTCATGCTCCTCACCTGCAATAGCCTCATCAGGCACCTATCTCACAAATGTAGGCCTAGTTGGCATGTCTATCGTCCGTGAAATAGTCCTAGGTGCTCTCCGGGATCCTGCATCACTCCTGTTCTCGTCACGCTGTGGTGACGGTCTCCTCGACATACCTAACCTCTGGATTGCCACTGCCAACTACTGTAGCACATTGTTGGACTGCCGTTGACCTGCTCGTAAATCTCTCAGAGTGTCTAGAACCTCTGCATCGTCCTGATCCCTAAGGTTTTGAGGAACATCTGTTCTGTCAGCCATGTTTCCCAGCTGCCTATTCAAACCCTGTTTCCTGTCAATCAATGCTCTCCTACGAGTATAATACCTATAAGACCCAACCTCTTGTGGTTGCATAAGATTACTAAACCCTCAAGATGGCAGGATTTAGCTCTGATACGACTGTAGAAACCCCTATTCTCACTTTCTCTGAAACTGTTTGTTTTTTCTTGTTTTCAGACGTTTTTGGTATTTTTGTGTTTTTGCATGAACTAATGAAAGTTGCGATTTTGCAAGAATTTACTAATAAATTCAAATAAAATACTAAAATTCCAATAATGATGGAAAATACGAGATCTAATGATGCCAATTAATTTATTAATCTACTAGAGCGATTACAAAGAGATCTGATAACATGCGAATGAAAAAGCAATGCTTTTATTGATGAAAACCTGATATTGCAGCAAGTTAAAAATGACCTTGAACTAGTATGGCTATAATAGAAAACCATTTCTCCCTCCACCAAATGATCCAGAATGATGCCAAATGCATAGACGCCACCAGTTGTGAAGTCAGACTGCAAGTATAGAAGGCAATTTTCCCAAAATAGAAAAGTACGGCTCCTTTATGATGGTACAACCTTGTAGATCAGAACTGTACGGCTATGACAACAACAAACAATAAAAAGTATGGCCCTTGCTTGAAGTCTCCAGATCTCAGGAAATAGGCACCTTAAATGAAGAAACTCTTCTGGATGAATTACAAACTGAAACCCTGAGTATATTTTCGACTGTGAAGCTCTGTGATAACTTCTGGATGAAGATATCTCTCTAAAAGTAATAGATCAGCTGGTATTTCATAGCCTCTAAAATGCAACACTGAAGATGGCTCATTCTCCAATGCCTGTAGACAACTGAAACCCTTGGCTTCGTTCTCCGGAAGAAGACTTGATCAAAAATTGATTTCATAACATAATGAGCTCTTTCCAATGCAAATTCTTTATATTTCTCAAGAAG
>VDFB02303594.1:0-14927 GCA_007258455.2 Sequoia sempervirens
GGGTTGACAAGGTAGGGGCAGCATGAAAAAATGCCTCATAGAAATGGGGTGTACATCACCGTGACACCCCATTTCTATGAGGAATTTTTTCATGTTGCCCCTACCTTATCAACCCTATCGCATTGACAAGCTAGTAAACACAAATAAAGTTATAAAGTATATGCCAAATCCAAGACTAGCAGATAGTACTAAATTATTCATTTGAAGTTAACGTGACCACCTATGGTGTAGACATTATAAAAGTGGGTGTGAATCTTAGCAAGGAATTTCAAGTTATTCATTCGAAGTTAACCACATCATGAGCACCTATGATGTAGACATTATAAGAGCATCTCGAATATATGAGTGAAATTGTAAAAGATCTATGAGAACAAAGTACCTAAGGCATCCTTGAATCCTATTTTTGGTTAATATGAGAGAATATTATAAGTTGAGTTTGTGTGCATGAAAATGGGGCACTGAGATTCAATATTTGATTTAAGTGGGGTGTTGGAATTCATATAGGTTGATTTTTTTCTCATTATTTTGTATTACCACTTGATACTTTTGAGAAAGCATTGTACCTACAAGTACAAGCACTTGAGTTTCGTAATGGTGTACATGAAGCATATTAGACAATTATAGCACAAACATAAGAATTAGGACAGCCAAATAAATCTCATTTTATTGTAAACATCATTTTATTAATATAGTGAGTGTAATAACCATTGATGGTTAACAATCATTCTTTTTCTTCTTTTATTCTCTCCCTATTATAACTAGCACCAATTGACTAACTTATTATAAAAACTTCATTTATTAAAATAAATCAACCTAATGATTTTATACCAATATCAATATCAATATAGCATACCATCTATTCACATAAACATTTGTAATGATATTTACTCTAATTTTGAAATTTATTGCTGCCCTCAAACATTTGTAATTCATGCAACGTAATCCCTTAACAATTCAAATTGCAAAAGGGTAGCAATCTTTGACAGCCTGTTACCTAAAAACCGCTTCAATTATGGGCATTTCGTCTGAGGCATCACGATCATGTAGGGAACCTCTACAATAACCTCTCTTGGTTTTGTTACATCACCAGAGTCATTTTCAGTGGTGTCTAGTTTTCACTTGATGGAAAAAGTGTCAAATGCAAGCGATTAGCCAAAGAGTTGCAAAGTGGTGCAACTTTCATTCTACAACTTCGTGTGACCAAGCGGACTATTCCAACACATCATCAAATGGAGTACGTTTACACTAGGAATGGTCCTCTTTCATACCGAACACACTTTCAATCACTCGAGCTATGTTCAGCGACTCGATCCCTTAAGGGTTCAAAGTGCAAAATGGTTTGCAATCTTTGATGGGCTATTACACGGCGTGACGCCACGGACTCTTCATAAAGGCTAATGGGATCACATTGGGCCTCCACGATTAACCTCTCTTTGTTTTGTTATCTCGGAGTCATTTTCCCATGGTGACCAATTTTCACTTGATGGAAAAAGTGTCAAATGCAAGCAGTGTAAAGTTGTGAAGTGGTGCAAATTTCATTCTACAACTTGTGTGACTAAATGAACTATTTCAATGCATCACCGGATGGGTAATTTTTACCTTGGGCATGGTCCTCTTTCATAAACACCCGAGAATCACTTTGGGCTATGTTCCTTATTTCGATCCCTTAAGAGTCAAAGTTACAAATGGATGCAATCTTCCCGACAAGCTATTACTTGAAAAAAGTGATGCTTACGACCTCTTTGTTTGAGCCTACAAGATTGCGTTGGGCCCCTCCACAATAACCTCTCTCATTTTTTTATCTCGAGTTTTTTTTCCTGTGGTATCCAGCTTTCACTTGATGAAAAAAGTGTCAAATGCAAGCAGTGTAAAGTTGCACAGTGGTGCAAATTTCCTTTTGCAACTCGTGTGACCAAACAGATTATTCCAACACATCTGGATGGGTATTTTTATGCTAGGTATGGTTCTCTTTTGCGCCCAAACACACCAAATCACTTTGAGCTACGTTTAACTGACTCAATCCCTTAAGAGTCCAAAGTGCAAAATGACTACAATATTTGATAGGCTATTACTCGAGAAGTGTGATTCTTACGAACTCTTCATCTGAGCTTATGGTATCACGTTGGGACCCTCTACAATAACCTCTCTCAATTTTTGTTATCTCAAAATCGTCTTCCCATGGTGTTCAGTTTTCACTTGATGGAAAAAGTGTCAAATGCAAGCAATATAAAGTTGCAAAGTGGTGCAACTTTCGTTCTACAACTCGTGTGACCAAACGGACTATTCCAATGCATCTGGATGTGTACTTTTATGCTAGGAATTGTCCTCTTTTGCACCCAAACATGTCGAATCACTCTGAGCTACATTCAACTAGCCCAATCCCTTAAGAGTCCAAAGTGTGAAATGACTACAATCTTTGATGGGCTATTACTCAGAAATCGTGACGCCACAGACTATCCATCTAAAGCCCTATGGGATTAATGTTTTGGACCCTCACAACATCTTAGTTTTGTTTATCTCAAAAGTTATTTCACAGCCAGGTGTCCAATTTTCACTTGATGGAAAAAGTGTAAACCTAAGCGATTGTAAAGGATTTGCAAAGTGAATTTGCAGCTTTCATTTTGTAACTTCGTGTGACCAAACAAACTATTCCAAATGCATCTAAATGGGTAAATTCGGCTAGGCATGGTCCTCTTTTGCATCAAACATGTTGAATCGCCAAGCTATGTTCAGCTAAGCTCGATCCATAGGGTCCAAAATGCAAAATAGTTTCACAATCTTTGATGGGCTGGCCACCGAGAAATTAATGATGTTTACGAACTCTTCATTATGAAGCCTATATGAGATGGAGTGTTGGGTCCCTCATAAACCCTTACTCTTAATTTTTTATCTCAAATGCGTTTTCTTGTGGTGATGACTTTTTAGTTGATGGAAAATATCAAATTACAGCAGGTGTAAAGTTGCAAAGTGGTGCAATTTTTGTTCTACAACTCGTGTGACCAAATGAATTGTTCCGACACATCTAGATGGAGTACTTTTACACTAGAGCATGGTCCTCTTTCATACACAAACATCGAATCACTCCAAGCTACGTTCAACCGAATCGATCCCTTATTATGGTATTCAAAACAATCAAAAAGAGAAACATTCATACGATAGTTGAGAAGTCTGAGTTTTTCACACCAAAAGCATATGATCATCCTCAAGTCTAGCAAGGGAAAGACATTTTTTAATTATCCTCCTTTCCCTTACAACAATATACAACCAATTCAAAATGCGTACAATGGTGGAACTTGGAAACATTTTATTTTTTTCTCAATTAACAACTTTGTTGTGAAGCATTTTGTCATTTTCATTTGAAATGATTTGTTATGCTTGAAAATTGGAGTTTAAGAGAAACAAGTGATGCTCTCACGTACATTTATTATTTGGTGTGATAAATAAAGTTTTCACCCAAGTCCATTTCTTATTATTATAAATTATAAATCTTTCTCCCAAGTCCATTTCCTATATAGAAAATAATATTGCAAAAAGTTGGCATATACATCTTTCAACATGTTTATATGGTGATGGATAAAGAACATAACAATTCATTTGTATTGTGAGGATTATGATGTGAAATTTTTTAAAGACTATTCAAGATAAATGTGTGTATGATAATGTGTCAAGAAGTTAACTACTCATCATCTACTATGAATATTATGTTTTGCAAGTGTTGTGAAGATTATGTATCATTTGCTTAATTGAGTTTTTCCAATCAAAAGATTAAATATACTGGAATCTTTTTATGAAACATCTCATGGAATACCAATTAAAAATGTGTTTTTGGCTTTTAGATAAAGCATTTGATAGAACTCTTTAAATAAAACCGAATTGAGATATGTAAGAACAAGGGAGCACTAGGAAATACATTGCTCAAGGATCTTAAATAAGCTTTCTTACAAAATTTTAAAAAGCATGATAAGCCCATGGTTGAAAATTTTGTACTGATCAAAGTGGGTACTAATTCTATATTATATAGATCATAATTACTTTTTATCTTTAATATCTTCTAACTTTGGAAATGGTTTCACCAAGCTGTGAAGGGTGAATTGTTCTTTATTCAATTATGCCTATGTGGGTTCATTTTCCTTATCTCACATTGAAATTTTGGGTGGATTACTGCTTTCAAAGTATTGGGAATGCTTTGGGTAGATTTATATCCATTGATCTGATGGACATAGAAATATATCAAAGGGGTTTCTTGAAAAATTTTGGTTGACAGTTGGGGAGTGAGCATGGAGACAAGCCATTGATTATGAAAATGTTAGTGTAGAATATTTTTCCTAAAATATTCCTTTAGATAAGTTTTCTCATTGTTAGATTTTTAGGATAATGATTGCTTAATTGTGCAATCTTGCATGGAGTTGCATGTCTATTTTCTAGTTGGCGGTTGCCATTCTAGAAAGCTCGTCTCTTGATATATATATTATACTCATTCTTAAGCAATTATCAAGTTAATAATCAGTGCATTTATTTACAATTAATATTTTCTTTTCAATTTGTGCAATTTTGTAATTTGTAACTCTACTAGTATTCCTGGAAATATTGAAGTTGTTTAGCATCAATCAATAAATATTCAAGACAAACCATGAAGGATAACAATGAGCAATGCTAGGGCTAACCAATTGATAAGTATACACATGAATAAGTCAAGCATACATGTGAATAAGTGAAGCACAAGTACTCAAATACATGTAAGCCTTGAAGTATACACATGAATACATAGTATACGCAAATTAATACAAAGTATATACATGAATACAAGGTATACACATGAAAACACGTAAGTTGCAAAGTATACATCAGAATACACGTAACTCATATCTATTGAAGACCATGGATTTATGATAAAATATGGGACACCATCAATAAAAATATTTGTATTAACCAAATAGCCATGTAGGCATACATCGGTATATGTCGATATAAATTATAAAATATATGCAAAGAGGAGTGTATGTGGAACCATATAGGCTTACAAGAATGACATATAGGCATACAATGTCAAATATATGCAATACAAAATATGTACAAAAATGCCATATAGGCATAAAACAAAGGGCTCTAGAATCAAAAGTCATTGCTCTCCATGCTCTCGAAATAAACTCCTGCCCTTTGCTTGTCAGTCAGATGGTGACAATTTTGTCACTCATTTATTCTAAGGTCAAGGAGTGCTCCTCTGAGGGTTTAGTTCCTAGTCAAGCTTTATCTATTACAATAACAAGTAAAGACATTAATACATAGAAATTACATTATAAAAAATGATATATTTAACAAAATAATCACTTACTGCCACTAGACGATCAGTCTCCTCTAGGAAAATATTCACATGCCCATGTTGTGGCGTGTTGAAGCCTTGTAGAAACCATCCAAAGAGAAATTAAACTACGAATCAATAATGGTTTGAATTTTCACTAACTAACAATTATAACAATGAATGTAAATTGAAATTTAGTAATCTGCCTCATACCTCTGTGAGAGGCATTGAGGATTCTATAACAAAAGAAACACCAAGCTCCATTTCCCTATGAACATGTGGAGGTGTATCCACTTCCAACATCTGAAAATAAAACAACAAATTATTCAATCACAGAAACTACAATAGCGATGCACATCATGGCTTATAATGTATGAGATAATGAAAAAAAAATTGAGGACTTATTGAACTATATATTTCTAATCATCACGCTTACTATTTTCCCTATCCATAGCTTGTTTGAAAGCACCTATTTTAGGCTTTTATCCATAACAGCAAAGCGGTGAACCATTTGATAAAATGCCTTGGTAGACATGTACGAAAACTATGGTAGCATAGAGAAGGCAGTGAACTATTTGAAAAAATGCCTCAAAGAAATGTGGTCTCATGGTGATGGAATGTCATTACAAACAAATGTGTCACAACATTCCATCACCATGAGACTACATTTCCTTGAGGCATTTTTTCAAACTGTTCATTGCCTTCTCTATGGTATTATGTTGGGATGGGGTGGATGGTATAGTGTGGTCTTGGTTATGAGATGGAGGGTGATCATGACATGAAGAGGGAGGGATGGGGATATGAACAAGTGGAATAAAATGTGGAAGGTTCCATGGATTGGTAAATTGAGGATGAGGATGAGGACCTTGAAAAGAATTTGGAGGGAAATTTTGGCTAAAGGCTTGGTTTCTATTCTTCAGGTAGTGAGTTGTTTGAAAAAATGCCTAAAATAAATGTGGTCTCATGGTGATGGAATGGAATTCCATCACCATGAGACCACATTTCTTCAAGGATTTGTTTCAAACCACTCACTGTCTTGACTATGATATTGCTTACTATAATGCTTTGATAGATTTTTTCCAAGTGTCCATAGTTTTTTGGAAAGCACCTATTTTAGGCTTTTAGCCATAGCAACAAGGAAGTGAGTAGTTTGATAAAATTATTTGGTATACATGTATGGAAAATATGGTAGCATAGAAAAGGCGGTGATCTATTTGAAAAAATGCCTCAAAGAAATGTGGTCTCATGGTGATGGAATGGCATTCCATCACCATGAGACCTCATTTCTTTGAGGCATTTTTTCAAACTACTCACTACCTCGTCTATGCCATTGGTTACTATTATGCTTTGATAGATTTTTTCCAAGCATCCATAGTTTCTTTGAAAGCACCCTTTTTAGGCTTTTAGCCATAGTAGCAAGGAAGTTCAAGTAGTTTGATAAAATGCTTTGTGGTAGACATGTCACGGAAATGTGGTAGCATAGAAAGGTGGTGAGTTGTTTTGAAAAAATACCTCCAAAGGAAATGCAGTCTCACATGGTGATGGAATAGCGTCCATCACCATGAAGACTCCATTAGAAGAACAAACTACTCACTTCCTTGTCTACGTTATTGCTTACTATTATTCTTTGATAGATTTTTTCCAAGCATCCATAGTTTGTTGGAAAGCACCTAATTTATGCTTTTAGTCACAATAGCAAGGAAGTGAGTAGATTGATTAAATGCTTTGGTAGACATGTATGGAAAATGTGGTAGCATAGAAAAGACGATGAGCTATTTGAAAAAATACCTCAAGGAAATGTGGTCTCATGGTGATGGAATGGAATTCCATTACCATGAGACCACATTTCTTCAAGGCATTTTTTAAAACTACTTATTTCCTTGTCTATGCTATTACTTACTATTATGCTTTGATAGATTTTTTCCAAGCATCCATAGTTTGTTGGAAAGCACCTATTTTAGGCTTTTAGCCATAGCAGCAAGGAAGTGAGTACATTGATAAAATTCTTTGGTAGACATGTATAGAAACTGTGGTAGTGTAGAAAAGGTGGTGATTTTTTTGAAAAAATGCCTCAAATAAATGTGGTCTCATGGTTGTGGAATGGAATTCCATCACCATGAGACCACATTTCTTCGAGGAATTTTTTCAAACTACTCACTACCTTGTCTATGTTATTGCTTACTATTATGCTTTGATATGTTTTTTCCAAGAATCCATAGTTTGTTGGAAAGCATTGTTTTTTAGGTTTTTAGCCATAGCAACAAGGAAGTGAACTGTCTGATAAAATGCTTTGGTAGAAATGTATGGAAAATGTGGTAGCATAGAAAAGGTGGTGAGCTATTTGAAAAAATTCCTCAAAGAAATTGAGTCTCATGGTGATGGACATCACCATGAGACCCAATTTCTTTAAGGAATTTTTTCAAACTCATTGCCTTGTCTATATTGCTTACGATTATTATTTCATATATTTCTTCCAAGCTTCCATAATATAGACAAGGCAATGAATTGTTTGAAAAAATGCCTCAATAAAAAGTGGTCTCATAGAATGCCATGACAAGCAAATGCAATTGATAGCTGCTCCTAGTTATTACTTATGCTATGTGAAGTAATTGCATTATTGCTTATGTTGACTTTCTAAACAACTATATTGTAGTTGAAATTTTTTCATCTATCAACATCTAGTTATTAGTTATGCAATGTGAAGTAATGCTTTGAGTTTGAAATATATGCAATGCAATGTAATCAACGATGTGAATATAAACTACACAATCTATTAAGTACAATTCATTAGTTAAACTCTTTATTCCACTACCTACATGAAGGTTTGTACAACTCCACTGGCACTAGGAGATGTTCCCACAAAACCTACAATATTAGCCTATTCAACATCCAAAATTGAATATTAGAATACCATTCATATAACAATGTTATTCACATGTAATAAATTTATAATTGTTTACTAGTTACATACCTCAGCGGTAGATGCAGTGGAGTAATAAATAGGTAGAGGGCTAGTGTATCCAGTATCAATGTTGTGACCCTGAAGTTTTATTACAATCATAAAACTAAATTAGTTAATCTTGCATTTCAAAAATGAAATTTAATAAATTAAATTCAATGAACATGCTAACATTTATTTGAGTATCAATTCCAAAAGCCTCATTAAAAATGTTAGTTTCCCTCGCCATCTCCATAACTATAGACGTATCCTACATAGCAGCCTCCTAAGTGTCTGTGGGGTCATATGTACAAGTCAACCTACAAACCTGACACAAATGGGGTGGAAGCCTACCACTCGAAGACTCCCCTGGATGGCACTGTACTACAGGACTAGCATGCTAGATGATACTTTGGGTCAAAGAGTTGATAGACTAAAAAGTGTCCACCTCAATAGTCTCCTTCATGACGGAATGGATAGCAACGTGCTCACGAGCTGGCCTAGAGAGAGCTCATGTTGCTTTCCATTGAGGATCAAGTTGTGCACCAAATCTATCTTGTGTTGACCCCCCACCTCTCCCCTGAAAGTCCCTCATATCAAAATAATTGGGGATTTTTTTGAGGATGAACTCACAGTAGAGTTTCCTCAAGAAATATTGGGGGACTTCGCAATTGGTGAATGGTGGATAGTCAAAAACCATGTACCACCTATCCCAAAATAGTTCCTAATCCCTTGGTGGTGGCACCAATGGATATGAAACCTCTTGGAATTAAGGTCAAGATTTTGATTTGTGTGTGGATTAGTGAATATTGAGCACAAATCATATATTGTAATTTTTTCATCTTTTACTTCTTTATATGATAATTTATCTACATAAAAATTTCTAGTTGCCTACCTCCTATCTTCCCAACCACTTAATTGTTTGTTGATTGCATCTACATGTTTTAACATTTCTTTAAGTGAACTTGCAAGTGTTCTTCTTTCCATGGTTGAACTTACTAGATCATCCAACCTTGTGATTAACTCCTCAATTTGTTTTTTATTGTTTTCAATTACCCCCATTAAATTTTGTTGAGTGCTAGGAGGATGTTGAGGAATTGGTGGAGGATATTGTTGTTGTGGTTGTTGAGTATTTTGTTCAGGTGCTTCTTGTAGTGGTTGTTCAATATTTTTAGGAGGGTTTTTAGGTTCATTAACATTTCCTACGAATTAAACAAATGAATATAAAAAACAACTGCTAAAACTACCAATTTAACAACAAATTCACAACAAAAAACAAACAATGCTTACTTGTTTGACATCCTCGTCAATGTGGCAGCATCCTAGCATCAAAATTACAACAAATTGATGAAGAAAATGCAAGATAACCTCCTTCTAGAATGTGAGTATGCAAAAGTAGGGTTTTTGGCCATGGGCAGCAAAAAACATAGTCATAATACAAATGAATTCATTTGCTTTTTTTGTTTTAATGTGCTATGGTGCGCTCATGTTATAATGTGAGTACGTTATATGCTTGATGTGACAAAGCATTTAGCTTGATCACACCAATCCATAATGCGAGTGTGTTACAACGTGCTCACATTATAGCCTATTGAATGATTTTTGAAAATTTTGCCACTTTTTGGCCCTCCATCTTTTTGCACCCGCCCTAATATGAGAGATACATTTATTCCGTAGATATTACTCTTAAATTTCCTTCTATAACATGCCAACCCTTCACTAAAGTAAAAATTTCCTAAGTTTTCACTGTGCAATTAAATAAACTATGTAACAAGCCATTGCAATAAAAAAAAATCTTTTCTTTATTGAGAATATATGAACAAAGATTCCATAACAATATACAATAAGTATTTCATTACAATGTGATAATTTCATAAGTTACAACAATATAAGAATGTACATAGCTCAACTGAGCTTTGAAACAAATAGTTATAGATGGTCTAAGATCCTCCTTTCAAATCTTGGTATTTTGTTGCCTGTTGAGGAGGAGAAGCATCACTCAAGCACTTTTTCGCCAACCATGGACTCATATGTGGTCCCCATCACATCTATGATTCGATAGATGGCCCTACCCTTTGACGAAGAGATTGGTAGAGTAACCAGGTAATGACAACCAACTAAGCTTAGTGTTTTGTCCTACATGACTAGAACTTGTAAACCCACAACCTAGGACTAGTATGCAATAACTAGATCAAGGTGAATTGACAGTGAAGCCAAAGGCAATCACACTACTTTGGCCAAAGTGTTCTCACTCAGTACTTCAAGTGAAGGTCATTCTTTTCACTTGCACTACTCAGGCTCCATTTGACTTAAGGTCACTATAATCTACGTGTAGGTATTTCCTCCAATGAATAATCTATAACCCCATAGATAGCCTATCACCATTCCTAAAAACTTAGGATATATGTACTTATCAAAGTAAATGTATAAGCTCCCTCCCATAATGGATAAAAAATCCTAGAAGTAATCTACTATCTATCCTAGTTAAATCAATAGCCCAGCTATGAGTAACCATTAAGCTACCTTTGTTAAATCATATTTAGTATGTTAATACTTATGATAAACAAATCCTCCTATTATGGAGTATCTACAAGCACATCACAAAACAGTATAATAGCTTCTAATTCCCTTTCAAAGCAATACTATTTTTCCCTAAATGCAAGTATTCACAATAGACAATTTAAAGCAATCATGAAAATAATTGTTCAAAAGCTAAAACAATAAAAGAAGATTATCCTCATGCTTGTTTTCACTTATCTAATCGATTGAGTGAAAATTAGTTTTCCCACAGTAGCAACTAGCTTATGCTTGATCCCTTCAGCTATGCCACAATAATCCCCTATCTCTCAAGTTGATAATGCACTTCATCCAATATGATAACACTCTCACAAATACTCAGAACTCTCTCAAATTATAACATAATAAAGCATATAAGAGTGTAGAGAAAAAGTGTATAAAATGTTGAGCATAATGTGTATGGAATGCATCCCAAACAAGTGAGTTTTCTCTACTATTCATACACCAGAAAAGAGACTTATCATCATATAGAATAGGCATTAATATTGACATCAATCTCCATGCATAACCACACACTCAACTTAGCTAAAAGGTGGCACACAATTAAGAACATACTCATCAAAACACAGCTATAGGTTGCCCTCACTAGTTGACAGTAGCATGAGACCATTTCAAATCAGCACATGATGAAAAGGTGTAATTTGAATTGCCTTCACAATGAACATCTACAATAAGCAGGATTCATAAGGTGGTGCCAAATAAAGCATAAACCTCCTATTGAGTTGGCGTGGTTTTACACTTGTTGAATCAATCAATATCAAATATGTAACACATAGCTCATGTCGACTTAGTCTTACATGAGTTGATTCATCTTATTTATCAGTTTGACCAATTCATCAACCTGTTGTACATAATCTTGCATGAATTTATCTGTTGTTGATATTTACTCAATGACATGAAATTTAAAAGTTTACTAAGTCCAAGATGTTTCCACATAAGGTGTCGACTAAGTTTCCTTATATCAACTTCAAAATTGTGAATTATTTTGCAAAATATTCATTCTAAATGCGTGGACAGCATGAGTAATATTCAGCCTTTAAAATACAACCACAAGTATAATATACTTGGCCTTTGATTTAGCTAATAAATCAGCCTCAAAGCTTTGTATGAGTTAATCAACCCCTAAGAAATTGATGATATTTAAATATATATTAATATATGTGTGTGTGTGTATATATGTATGTATATATATGCATTTCATCACATAATACTTAAATGAGATAACATTCATTCATAATTAGTTTGATAACAAAATGCAAGCACAATTTATTCATCTTTAGAATTCACATTACATCCACATTTACCCTACATAGTAATAGTAAATACTAATTACACAATTGGGGTGTAACACCTTGATTTATCAATTGTATTTGGTATTGATCATTTTGCAGATCTACTTTGTCCTTTAGTGCCCCTTTAGCTTCTTTATGCTTTTTTCCTAGTTGGAGGCATGTGTTATTTTTTTGATATTTTTGTTCTCCATATCCCATTCCCAATTGGGGGCATATTTGATTTCTTCTATCACTTGATTATCTCTTTGTCTCTTACATTTTTTATCTTTTTTTTTACTTTGTCCTTTCCTCTTATTACTAAAATCATTTTATTCATTATTAATCATAATGACTTTTGTGTGTAATTGAAAGGTTTATATATATATATATATAATTAATATGCATATATCCATATGTATATATATATATATATATATATATATATATATATATATATATATATATATATATATATATCTTATGCCAACTATGTATGTATACATTCAATATTTAAATGAATACAAACATGTCATTCACATTCATGTGTGTGTGTTGCTTCATGCATATGGTCTATCATCGACATGTATGTGTGTACGTATACATACTCCATGTATGTCTTTTTCATCAATGCAACTGTAGTAATATAAGAAAGAACTCATAAACTCGAACAGATAATCATCACTCAATAATGCACTCAATAGTAAACAAGACTCTTACTAATGTCGACACATCAGCTAAGGATGACTTACCAACTTCCCACATAATAACTGGACTCAATTATACTATTGTGGTGTGTGTAAGCTCAGATAGGTTATGTTATTGGTTACCCAACCAAGATCTTCTCCTCAGTGATACTTCCCCTTTGCCTGGAGGAATTGAACATATACCTGCATCAACTAACATATGTCCAAGGTAGTCAGCTATTCAACAAAATATGCATTACACATAATACATCTCCAAAGTTAGAATATCAATTCAATAACCATCCATTCACATATATGCATTTCTTCACATAATACTTAGATGAGATAACATTCATTCATAATTCATTTGATAACAAAATGCAAGCACAATTTATTCATCTTCAAAATTCACATTACATCCACATTTACCCTACATAGTAATAGTAAATACTAATTACACAATTGGGGTGTAACACCTTCATTTATCAATTGTATTTGGTATTGATCATTTTGCATGTCGACTTTGTCTTTTAGGTGCCTTTAGCTTCTTTATGTTTTTTTCCTAGTTAGAGGCATGTGTTCTTTTTTTGATATTTTTGTTCTCCATATCCCATTCCCAATTGGGGGCATATTTGATTTCTTCTATCACTTGATTATCTCTTTGTCTCTTACATTTTTTATCTTTTTTTTTTTACTTTGTCCTTTCCTCTTGGTCACTCTTACTCTGAAATCTCTTCCTTTCATGATTCTTTATCTCCTATAATTTGATCCTTAGTTCTTTTAGATTATGATCATCATTACTACTTGCTTCACATAAATTCATACAATAGTTGATCCAACTTATTAGAGAATTATATATGTCCATACAGTAAGTGAAATAGCTTCTTAGGGAATTTTTATTTCCCTATATTAATATATTATTGTTGCATCTAGCTATTCTCAAAATTTGGTCCTTCATATCTTATTATTATCTCTAGTTACTAAAAGCATGTTATTCATTATTAATCATATATGATTTATCACCACCTTATCTTTCCATTGAGAGCATTTTTTTTATAGTCCATTATTGTCATATCTTGCTACTTTAGAGCATGCCTTACATCATCACTATTTTATCCTACTCTTATGGCCTCTAAAGCACACCCCCATTATTCTAGAATTGGGAAGCCTTCCATTTAATTTAACCATGATTTTATTTATGGAGATTGAGATGTGCTAGTTTAAGTGGGCTTGAAAATATTTTTTTACCTTGTATGTTGATTGCAAAAAAAATAATTTTTGGCCACGATTATGACAAATTATGTATTAAAACAAGTCAAAGTGATATCAAATTGGAATTATTTGTATCACATTATATTCGTTTTAAATCCAAATCCAAAGGTGCAATGTCGATACAAAATAAAATCAATAATCACACTATCACTATATATGTGAGTGATTTATAATCCTTCCAAATAAGAGGTCACAATACAATATTAAAATTACATGAGAGAACTCAAATTTTGTAGAAAATGCATTATTAAACTTTATAAAAATTGAGATAATCAATTAGAGGTGAAGCCTTTCACAACATTTAATGTGATCTTGAGTAACTTAATGGATTTTATAGTCCCCAGTGGTGGTTCCAAACCACCCAACCATGTAGTACCTATAGTCCACTCCACCATGCTAGGAGATGGTCACAAAGGAAAAAATTTCGCTCACACCAATCAAGGAATTAAGGCTTACACACACACACACCAAACATTGTACATACAAAATAGGTATGAACACATCAAAATCAAGGTCTCATCCAATCACATACCTGGCTAGAGATAGGTTTTAGATCATATACAACCTAATGGCATCAAGGATGAGGGTCTTGGAGCAAGGTAAGGAGTGTCATCGTAATAACATGAAGGAATGGCTTTGTGGAATCAAGTCTAAATCACCATCACAAGGTAAGGGAAGTACCCAAGTGAAATCCACCACTCTACCTAAGTGTGTCATGTCATAAACATACGCATAATGATCCTATCCATGTGCTCTAAGTATGTCATTGAATTACATCTTGGCCTTGATTTATTACCTAATAAATTTATTTATCACTTAAATAAATCTCACCCATCCTATCCATTGAAAACACTTCCAAACGTGGTAAGAGTTTGATGAGAGACACT
>VDFB02303595.1:0-16378 GCA_007258455.2 Sequoia sempervirens
TTTTTTTTGGAAGTGTGCACTTGAACTCTATATGAACCTCAGATCCATATAATTTTGATAGGAATCTATAAAAATAGCCACATACTGCTCAATGCTATCCAACAATTTTAGTTCATTTTAGCTGATTTCAATTTCTCCTATAGAATTAACGCTCTATCAATTTCTTCCGCCTTTGTAAATTTGTGCATCCTTATAATTTGATGCTTATCTTGATTTTATAGAACTCCTTAATACTATTTTTTAGGTATATTTTGATATTTCACTTGAGGTACACCTTGGTGTTGAAAAATTTCTTGATATTGCGGATATTGGAAGTGTTGTTGTTATGGATATTGAGGTGTTTGTGGAATAATGTCCATTGGTTGTGGATATGTAATGTTCTGACGTTGCGCATGACATTGGTGATATGTTAGATTTTGATTTCATTTAATTTCCTCAAGATCTCTCTCAATTTTATCTAGGGAAATTTGAAGTTTTGGATTCATTTCTTGGTGGTAATTTTGAAATCCCTGATGTTGTTGCCCTATTTGATGTTGTGACCCTTGATAAGAGTAATTTGGGAAATAGATCAACATGTTTTGGGGATGTTTTGATACTCAATACCCTATCATAAGGTCACTCAGTTTATATTTCCAATAGGGTCATACCTATGGCCATGCGAGAGGTAGTAATATGGGTCTTTTGACTGCTATGTTTGCTTTTTCTTCCTCTTCATTTAAGATGATTGATGTGGTGAGAAACTAACGGGGTGTTTCATTTTGCTTAAATATAAAGTTTCTCAAACTTCTTATGATGTCAGTTTGTGCACCTTCAATGTAGACTACGTTGAATAATTGGTGCTACAAGGCTTGGTTGTTGAACTAGAGTTTTTGGTAGCCAAATGGTCATAAAGTGTAAATGGTAACAAAGAGGCAGCTGATATGAAATATAACCTGTTATGTTTTGGTTTTTAAATTAAATTGGCAAGCCACCCAATCTGATAACAATATTCCTGCAGGTGCCTTTGTTGTATACTTGGAGCCATGGCATGCTGTTGTCTTTGACTCTCTTGATTTGAGAAAGAACCATGTGAAGGTAATTTTACTTTTGTTTGTGAGATTAAGTAATTGATAGTAATTAGGAAAAACTTGTTAAAATTGTTGTTTGACATTTTAGGGTCTCACGAAATCAATTTGGGCCTTCTTACAGGAAGAGAGCAGAGCTATTGTTTTTTGTTCTATGAGCTCTGGGTTGCAGATCTCTTTATGAAGAGCGTCCAAGACAATGTTGCCTGGTCATTGTTTTGTCCAAATGAATCTCCTGGACTAGCAAATTGCTGGGGTGAAGAGTTTGAAAACTGTACCTGACATATGAGTAGCAAGTAAAGCCTTTGTTTCCCTCTACTTAATTTATTTGTTTCGGTGAATCTGTTCTTGGAATGCATTGTTGCTCAAAGATTGGATAATTGGATCAGGGAAAGGCAGAGGTCGCAAGCCTGCCGCACAGTACCCTAGAAGCTCGGGATAGGGTCAGTTCACTACCCTCTCAACTAAGGTAAGTTAATATTTTCTAGGAATTTAGCTAATTTTAAACAAAATACTGCCGTTTGAAGAACCTAATCCTATTGGCTTCTGCAGATCACCAAAGAATAGAAAAGAGAAATCAATGTAATCTTGGAGCAAAAAAGTCCTCAAACCTTTGCACTGATATTATCAAGTACACTAGCCCAACAGAAACTACAGTCTGTAATTTGGCATTGCTTGCTCTACCAAGTTTTGTAAGAGAAAAGATGAGTTGAATGATAATAGCTTCTTCTCACTGCATTGAATATTTCACAATGGGACTTCTAACTAATTTGGGAGCCATTTCTTGCAGGGGGTTCCAGCTGAATCTCATCCATCTAAGCTTGTTGGCAGCGGGGGTTCTTATAACCTTTACTTTGATTTTATAAGCTAGGAGAGGTCAATTTCTTATTTCCATTTTGTAATGTATTAGTTTTTCTTTGCTGTATGGTTGTGTTGAACTTGTCTCTATGGTTTTGGTTAATGTATTTTTAATCTTTGCAACAATGTAACAAGTCACAGCCATAGTTACTGTGAACCTAAACAAAATCATTGATGTGAATTACTATCCTGTGGAAACTACCAAATGATCTAACATGCGCCACAGGCCAATAGGAATTGGAGTTCAGGGTCTTGTTGATAAATTATCTTGCTTGGCATGCTAATTAATTCTCAAGAAGTGGGTGGTCAAACAACAGTGAATTGGTTATTTCATGATTTTGGTTTCTCTTCATTGATGTTGCCAAGCCTTCCATATGGAAATGTAGAGGAAATGAAGCTTTAATATGAAAGAGCCAACAAAATTTTGTCCAACTATTAACTATGGTATACTCTAAAATAATACTTTGGAGCTAACCCCAGTTGTATTTTCAGGCCCTTCATCCTTAGGAACCACAGTGTCAGCAAGGAGCGATGAATAATTCTGTGTTTTTGAGTTACCAGTCTGTTCACAAGGTTTGGATGACTCTCCACCCACGCACTAATTTTCACCATAGTCCATTGTTTGTACCATCTATTAACACCACTCTTCAATGCCACAAACCTATCTTCATCAGCGAAAGTGAAATTAACTCCTTTGCATAGACCATTGAACAGGTCACTCGCTTCCTCATCAGTTCCAATGGAGCTCTAAATTATTCCATTCTTCTTGAGCAAAGCCACGTCCTCCACAGTCTCCATCAAACTATTCATCAGAAATACATACTCTAAAATAACGGTGAATTCTTTTTCTTGGCAGATGTCCACATCCATGAGGTTCCTGAAGATCAATTCTGTAGCATCAGAAAGCCATATCACAGGGAGAAACAGAGTATTTTTCTATTCGTTGAAACGGAGGTCCTTTGCTGAGGGAACTCCCTTGTACGACTTAAACATCATTCCCCTCTTGTATAACTCTGTAGCGGAAGCCACGAGGTATTGATAATTAGACTCTTTCGTCAGTTTATGAGTTGTTGTATGACAATGAAGACCATGAAGATAACGATGGTGTCTGGCCTCTAGTACTGTAATATGAATATCCCCTGCCTTTTCTCCTTCACCGGTAATCTTCGACTCCTGCAGAATGAAATCATGGAAAAATCCCAAAATGTGGTTGTATTGCTTCAGATTTTTATAACTTGGGTTCTTCCTTCAAGTTTTTCTCACGTTCATAATGCTCTGTTGGCGATTCCCCTCTTTTTTGCTGCAAGAAAGGGTGAGCCAAGGCAACTATACCATCACGAATCATTCTAAGCAGCTCTATCCTTGCCTTTTCTTCTGTGCAATTGTACTTCATTTGCAATAGCCCAAGGAGGAGGACTATGGGAACCTGATTTTCAAGCAATAGTAGATCAGTTAGGATATCTAATTGACAAGAACGGACCTGGTTTCTATTAAAAATAGGATCTAGGTTCCTTTGTGATTCATCACTGAGAAGCCTGAGAGTCTCTAGAATGAAGCATCCATTCAGAGTGAAGAGCCACGCAATGATTTCTTCCTTACAGTCTGATTTTACTTTGTAGCTTGCATCCTATCATCAACTGACTTTTGCTATAAATAGTTAGTCCTAAGAAAAGCAATTTTCATTTTTCTTGCAGTTTTTTTCCATCCCTTTCAATATACTGACAGATTATATGCAGTTGTGCAATCCATGAAACCTATTCAATATTATATAGTTCAATATATTCTTTGGTCTACAAAGTTTAAATAAATTAAGCAATATAAAGGGCTATTCTAGCATACAATTTTCTTATAACTTGTACATCGTTTCATCCATTCCAAGAATATTGAATGGAATGAATTTCATGACCCTTAGTCAAGCATGTTAAAAAGTGACCAAACTATGCAATGAACATTATAACTAGCCGAAAGTATATGGTTTTCAAAAAAATATATTAAAGAGATTTGTTGGAAATCCTCTGAGAGATTCAAATTTATTAGGGATTGGGGATTCACCACGCTGCTCATATGATCATAACTACAATATTTTAGACAAAAAATTACACAAAAAGCAATTAATGGCTTGAAGTACATATTGAATCAAGACAATACTGAGTGACAAAATTTTAAAAAGATGAACAGGCTGGATTAGTTCCTTGTATTAGTTTCTCAAATCTTCCATGTGACATTTGATAGGCTCCACCGCCTTTTCATTTATTATTTTAGGCCTTATGTTTCTTTTAATATTTAAGTCTTAGTGACTTTGCAGCCATTGAAATTCATTACAATTGAAAACTTTCTGTTGTCTCTCCTTATCCAATGAAAATATTCTTCATGGCTTATCTTTTAAAAGAAAATTAGAAACAGAAAAAAAATACAAACATCACATGGGAGTCCTAAGTTAGTTAAGTTTGAAACTAAACTTTAGGAGAGATTCGTGGGAGTAGAAAAGGTAAAAAAAAATGGTCCCTTAAGTTTATCTTCAAGTAAACTAATTCTTCTCCCTAGAAAGGGGGATATAGTTAAATAAACAAAAGAAGCAAACTCAGATTCTATAATAAATATAAAAAGGGCTCCACCAAATTATTACTAATTCCATTAATTAAATTAGCAAACTATCAACATGATTAGTGGAGTAATAAGGTGCTAGTATTTATTATTAATTAATTAGCCATCAATTTCTTATTTTATTTAGTAGGGTATAACTAAAAGAGTAATTATAAGAATGGTGATTAAATTACTAATGGATTCATTAAGTATTTTAGTAAATATTATTTCTTTTAGTTTAGTTATTAATGATGATTCTATTAATCATTTAAAACATATATATATAGTAAAAAAAATGATAGTGGGTTTTTCCCTCTTGCAAAATTGGGCAAAATCGCTTGTAAGGTCTTAATAGTTTTTTTTTTAGCGCAATATTGGTATTAATATCTTGGGATATTAATAATTAGCTGATAGGCTATTATAGGTGAGAATTCAACCGGAAAAGTCTCATGTCTGATGCCGGCATAGACTATTCTGATTGGATTCTCACCTGAGACATCCCATCAGCCGATCAGGAAGCTTGGTGAGATCCGACAGTAGAATTTATTAGCCGATAGGGTAGGGAAATCCCATCAAAATTGTTTTAAGTGGTTCTCCAGGCAATTAGATCCTAAATGATTCAGTCAGCAACGAAGATCACATCTAAAGCATAGTTTTCACTTATGTCATTAAGGCCTCCGTATCAAACACTCTCAACCCTCTTCTGACATTAGGGAAGACCTCCATGCTAGGCTGTAGATCTTCTGAGAAAGCATTAAAAACAAAGGATGGTCGCCCATCCCCATTATGAAGTTGGTGAGATCGGACGGCAGCATTGATTATTCGCTCTTTAAGCAGGGTGGCTTACACGGGAAGAAAAGAACTTTCTTAGACACCTACCTAGGAAAGAAGCTCTGGAACAGGGTATTGGCATCCATCACATCGTCAAGGACGTCTGTTCTATTTTCCTGCAAAATGAAAAGTAGAGTTTCTCAGATGGTATTTTTTTTGAGTGAGAAAGAAAACCTGAGGGGTAAGGTAGAGACGCCTTCATCCTCCTTATGCTCATCCACTGTCATCTCTCAGATCGTGTTTAGAATTTATACTCTTTGTTCACACAATTTTTTCTCTGCATACTATTTGATGACACAGAGGTGGTTTACACATGCTTCTCCAACTCTCTTTAATGTTGGATCCCCAAGGCCCCAGGTATGTGCCTCCCGTGCCTATGATTTTTGTACATTTTCTATTTTGAATTGGTATTTTGAAATGCTTCTAGCAGTAGCACGTTGTAACTTCTTTTGAATTAGTTGTTATGAAATAGGGTTTACCTGAATGTTTTATGCATCAAACAGCTTGAGTTGTTTTTGATTGCAACTAAGATCTTTGGAACTTTGAATTGATCCTTGTTTGAAATAACAATTATTTTTGGGAAACATTTTTGCTTGACATACCTAATTTTGGGAAACATTCTAGACATTCAAGGTTGAACTTGAAGCATTATGGTTTAATTTATACTGTTTAAAGAGGCGAGTCCCTTTTTTTTTCCACCCTTCTGTTATGTTATAGTGGTTCACTTAATGTTTTGGCTTTGGGCAGTCGAGTAGCTGCTTCCTTCTCTGCTCGATACCCTCAAGGAATGTCTTGTAAGTAGCAAATTGACTGGGGGTATTGGAGTTTCTGTTCATAACATTCGTGCAACAAATAGCTTCATTAGGGGAACAAATTGCACATAAAATGGTATTGTTCCGATGCTGCATGTGTTTAATGATATTGCTCCCTATGTAGACCAGGGAGGAGGCAAGAGAAAGGGTAATGCTTGTAGTTCTTTTTTACATGGTAGTGCTAATTTTATAGAACTCCTTGATATTATTGTTGAGGTATATTTTGACTGTTCTCGTAGTCTCCATCATCAAAGCTTTGAGCATAGCTTAAGGCATCATAACCAAATCTTTGTACTTCCATTGGCTAAATCATTCTCCTTACTTCTGCTCTAATCTTTGAGAAAAGATGCCTCCAACTAATTCTGCAACACCCCACCAATGCTTCATCATCCTCCATCATAAGACCTCTCGACAAACTAGCCTTATTTGCAATAATCCACTCCCTTCCCCATTGCCAAAACTTTCTATGCATGACCAATGCGCTCTTCTTTGTATATATGGATGCTCCACAGTCAGATTCATCATCGATATGATGATATTCATCTGCCCTGAGACAATATCCCATGATCCAAGGGCTCCTCTTTACTTGCCTACACTTTAGCATACTGCTTCTCCTATATTTCTCTATGCTTTTGAAGACCCAGATTCATTTTGTAGACATGATGCCACACACAGACAATTCATAAATGCTCTTGCCATCCAATGCTCTGATTAATGCTTGCGCCAAAGAATTATTGTGCCAGACAGACACTCAGCCAGGAGAGAGGAAAGATGACATGTCCCTACAAAATAGTCAGAGGAATCTTAAAGAGTACTTTTTCACATGTTTCTCAACAGTCTTCAATAGAAATTTGGATCAACATCACTAGAAGTAAACATGCTACCAACAACTACATTAATAATATGTAGGTAGACTTTATAAAATACATTACGCAGGTATAATTTATAAAATATTGGCTATCAGCCTTACAATAGAATGGAAGGTATTGTGGTTGTCATATAAAGGGACGAGCCTTGGTGGGAGTCTAAGAAGTAGCTTGTGTCTTACAAGAACCTGGACAATGATATAATCTTGATGACTATATCTAAGACTGTATGATTAATACACAAGTAATTTCCACCTTAATTTTTTTTAAATGAGAGTCTAATGATCAAACCTTTCAAAGCAGAACTTTTGGTGACTAGAGGTGCACTGGCTAAAGGACACGTTTCATCCTTCGGTGCACCTCCAAGTAAATACTTCTTTGCCAAATACAATCAATACCGCATTTCTTGAAAATGCTCATCAACTCGTTGGAGGTAAGTTTTGTTACCAGTTTATTATTCTTTAGTTTTAAAATTTTTAGATTACAAGATGCCTTCATTACTGTTAAGGGATAATGGCTTAGTGTAAATCTAATCAACATTTAAAAGGTTTTGTGTGGTTGTTGTGTATGCTGTATCTTGTTTTTTTTTTGCATTTTAAATTTCTGAAAGAATATGCAAGGTAGACTTTATAAAATGCATTACACAGGCAGACTTTATAAAATATTGGCTATCAGCCTTATTATACAATGGAATATATTGTGAGCCTTGATGTGAGTCTAAGAAGTAACCTGTGTCTTAAAAGAATCTGGTCAATGATATAATCTCGATGACTATTATTTAGGGTGGTTTAACTTTATTTATTTTTTGTCTTTAAGAAACCTGACAATATGAATCTGATAAGTAGGAGGAATTCTCTGCAGTGTGTCAAGTCTTATATTAATATCAAGATTCAATTTTATAGTCTACGAATCAAACTCATTGACCCATATTTCATGAGTAGTAGGTGGAATGGACCTATTTTTTATGGGAATGAATGGTGCACTTAGCATTCATTGCATCTAGGTGATACACATGGGTGAAGTATTGGAACTTCCCAGAAGGTCATCCATTTAAATACTACTTCGACTCAAGTATACTTAATCACCTATATGCAATGAATGCTAAATGAACTATTCCTTAATGAAGATGATTTCGATAATTTGTGATATTCCATAATCTCCCATGTTAAAAACAAAACTGAAGGAATAAGATGGGCTTTACATCTACACAATATTCAAAATGTCTGTTGATGAGGAATTTTGTTCATTTATGCATCTGTTATGATTTCTACATATCACGATGAATTGAAAAATACACCTTAGGTATGACAAATCTCTAAAGGGGTTGTTGTTGATAGCATCTTAAATATGTTCAGAACTGTAATGATATGAGGCCCAGTGAGAGTTTACACAGTAATTTTTACTTCAAAAAACTAATGATACATGAACCTATTTAGGTTTTTTCTTGTTTTTTTTGGAAGTGTGCACTTGAACTCTATATGAACCTCAGATCCATATAAGTTTGATAGGAATCTATAAAAATAGCCACATACTGCTCGATGCTATCCAACAATTTTAGTTCATTTTAGCTCATTTCAATTTCTCCTGTAGAATTAACGCTCTATCAATTTCTTCCGCCTTTGTAAATAAGTGCATCCTTATAATTTGATGCTTTTCTTGATTTTACAGAACTCCTTAATACTATTTTTGAGGTATATTTTGATATTTCACTTGAGGTACACTTTGGTGTTGAAAATTTTCTTGATATTGCAGATATTGGAAGTGTTGTTGTTATGGATATTGAGGTGTTTGTGGAATAATGTCCATTGGTTGTGGATATGTAATGTTCTGACGTTGCGCATGACATTGGTGATATGTTAGATTTTGATTTCATTTAATTTCCTCAAGATCTCTCTCAATTTTATCTAGGGAAATTTGAAGTTTTGGATTCATTTCTTGATGGTAATTTTGAAATCCCTGATGTTGTTGCCCGATTTGATGTTGTGACCCTTGATAAGAGTAATTTGGGAAATAGATCAACATGTTTTGGGGATGTTTTGATACTCAATACCCTATCATAAGGTCACTCGGTTTATATTTCCAACAGGGTCATACCTATGGCCATGCGAGAGGTAGTAATATGGGTCTTTTGACTGCTATGTTTGCTTTTTCTTCCTCTTCATTTAAGATGATTGATGTGGTGAGAAACTAACGGGGTGTTTCATTTTGCTTAAATATAAAGTTTCTCAAACTTCTTATGATGTCAGTTTGTGCACCTTCAATGTGTGTGAGACTAGGTTGAATAATTGGTGCTACAAGGCTTGGTTGTTGAACTAGAGTTTTTGGTAGCCAAATGGTCATAAAGTGTAAATGGTAACAAAGAGGCAGCTGATATGAAATATAACCTGTTATGTTTTGGTTTTTAAATTAAATTGGCAAGCCGCCCAATCTGATAACAATATTCCTGCAGGTGCCTTTGTTGTATACTTGGAGCCATGGCATGCTGTTGTCTTTGACTCTCTTGATTTGAGAAAGAACCATGTGAAGGTAATTTTACTTTTGTTTGCGAGATTAAGTAATTGACAGTAATTAGGAAAAACTTGTTAAAATTGTTGTTTGACATTTTAGGGTCTCACGAAATCAATTTGGGCCTTCTTACAGGAAGAGAGCAGAGCTATTGTTTTTTGTTCTATGAGCTCTGGGTTGCAGATCTCTTTATGAAGAGGGTCCAAGACAATGCTACCTGGTCATTGTTTTGTCCAAATGAATCTCCTGGACTAGCAAATTGCTGGGGTGAAGAGTTTGAAAACTGTACCTGACATATGAGTAGCAAGTAAAGCCTTTGTTTCCCTCTACTTAATTTATTTGTTTCGGTGAATCTATTCTTGGAATGCATTGTGGCTCAAAGATTGGATAATTGGATCAGGGAAAGGCAAAGAAAGTCGTGCAAGCCCACAAGCTGTGGTTTGCAATTCTGGAAGCTCAGATAGAAATAGAAAACACTTACCTTCTATTCAAGGTAAGTTAATATTTTCTTGAGGAATTTAGCTAATTTTTAAATTGCATTTTCATTGTTTGTTTGAAGAACTAATCCTATTTTGGGCTTCAGGATCACTGCAATAGAAAGAGAAATCAACAGAATCTTGGAGCAAAAAAGTCCTCAAACCTTTGCACTGATATTATCAAGTACACTAGCCCAACAGAAACTACAGTCTGTAATTTGGCATTGCTTGCTCTACCAAGTTTTGTAAGAGAAAAGGTGAGTTGAATGATAATAGCTTCTTCTCACTGCATTGAATATTTCACAATGGGACTTCTAACTAATTTGGGAGCCATTTCTTGCAGGGGGTTCCAGCTGAATCTCATCCATCTAAGCTTGTTGGCAGCGGGGGTTCTTATAACCTTTACTTTGATTTTGATAAGCTAGGAGAGGTCAATTTCTGATTTCCATTTTGTAATTTATTAGTTTTTCTTTGCTGTATGGTTGTGTTGAACTTGTCTCTGTGGTTTTGGTTAATGTATTTTTAATCTTTGCAACAATGTAACAAGTCACAGCCATAGTTACTGCGAACCTAAACAAAATCATTGATGTGAATTACTATCCTGTGGAAACTACCAAACGATCTAACATGCGCCACAGGCCAATAGGCATTGGAGTTCAGGGTCTTGTTGATACATTATCTTGCTTGACATGCTAATTGATTCTCAAGAAGTGGGTGGTCAAACAACAATGAATTGGTTATTTCATGATTTTGGTTTCTCTTCATTGATGTTGCCAAGCCTTCCATATGGAAATGTAGAGGAAATGAAGCTTTAATATGAAAGAGCCAACAAAATTTTGTCCAACTATTAACTATGGTATACTCTGAAATAATACTTTGGAGCTAACCCCAGTTGTATTTTCAGGCCCTTCATCCTTAGGAACCACAGTGTCAGCAAGGAGCGATGAATAATTCTGTGTTTTTGAGTTACCAGTCTGTTCACAAGGTTTGGATGACTCTCCACCCACGCACTAATTTTCACCATAGTCTGTTGTTTGTACCATTCATTAACACCACTCTTCAATGCCACAAACCTATCTTCATCGGCGAAAGTGAAATTAACTCCTTTGCACAGACCATTGAACAGGTCACTCGCTTCCTCATTAGTTCCAATGGAGCTCTAAATTATTCCCTTCTTCTTGAGCAAAGCCACGTCCTCCACAGTCTCCATCAAACTATTCATCAGAAATACATACTCTAAAATAACGGTGAATTCTTTTTCTTGGCAGATGTCCACATCCATGAGGTTCCTGAAGATCAATTCTGTAGCATCAGAAAGCCATATCACAGGGAGAAATAGAGTATTTTTCTATTCGTCGAAACGGAGGTCCTTTGCTGAGGGAACTCCCTTGTACGACTTAAACATCATTCCCCTCTTGTATAACTCTGTAGCGGAAGCCACGAGGTATTGATACTTAGACTCTTTCTTCAGTTTATGAGCTGTTGTATGACAATGAAGACCACGAAGATAACGATGGTGTCTGCCCTCTGGTACTGTAATATGAATATCCCCTGCCTTTTCTCCTTCACCGGTAATCTTCGACTCCTGCAGAATGAAATCATGGAAAAATCCCAAAATGTGGTTGTATTGCTTCAGATTTTTATAACTTGGGTTCTTCCTTCAAGTTTTTCTCAGCGTTCATAATGCTCTGTTGGCGATTCCCCTATTTTTTGCTGCAAGAAAGGGTGAGCCAAGGCAACTATACCATCACGAATCATTCTAAGCAGCTCTATCCTTGCCTTTTCTTTGTGCAATTGTACTTCATTTGCAATAGCCCAAGGAGGAGGACTATGGGAACCTGATTTTCAAGCAATAGTAGATCAGTTAGGATATCTAATTGACAAGAACGGACCCGGTTTCTATTAAAAATAGGATCCAGGTTCCTTTGTGATTCATCACTGAGAAGCCTGAGAGTCTCTAGAATGAAGCATCCGTTCAGAGTGAAGAGCCACGCAATGATTTCTTCCTTACAGTCTGATTTTACTTTGTAGCTTGCATCCTATCATCAACTGACTTTTGCTATAAATAGTTAGTCCTAAGAAAAGCAATTTTCATTTTTCTTGCAGTTTTTTTCCATCCCTTTCAATATACTGCAGATTATATCCAGCTATCGGCGTAACCATTGCACCTTGCTGAGGTGCAAGCGCTAGTATTGTAGAGAGGAAATGTAAATATTCATGGGGTTTAACTTATGGGTAAGAATATTATTATTAGGTAGAAAACAAAAAAATTAAGGTGAAAATAAAATAAAAATCAATATTAAAATAACACATGTTAATATTGGTATTAAGAAATATTGGATTTAAGTAAAACAATAGTATTAATATAAAAAAAAAATGGTAGTAGTGAATTAGTAAATTAGTTATATTAAAAGAATAGTGGGATGCAATGAATGCCAACATTATTTTAGTAATATTATTTTTCTAAATAAATAACATTAGTGTTAGTTGATTAAATAGCAATAAAATTTGTATTGAAATTGGCAAATAAATATTATTGTTATTATTTGGGTTAAAAATTAAAGATAAGGTATTAATGTTAGATTGAGATTTGAAAATAATAATATTATGTTGGCTAAATACTAATCCTACTATTAGCTTATCATTTTAATATTAAGAATGACATCCCTAATGTATTTGATTAAATATTAGTATTACCATTATTCAATTATTGTTAAAGGATAAAGTCATCATGATCCTTGGAGAGGTGTTATAACACATAAATTTATTTTGTGAACTTTTAGCAAAAAAAACTAAATAATAAGGCTGCCTGATGCATATAGTTTATACACCATATCTATGCATGGTTATCATTCATTAAAGGTTTATACCAAATCTATTTTGAATCCAAATCTATTTTCCTTGATCTGTTATTTTGTATCTTGATACCTAGAAACTTTCATCATAGAACAAATCGTTTTCATTTTTTTTCTATTAAAGATAAACCTATAAGATAATCTCTCCTATACTTTCATTTCTTCAACCTACATTTGCATAGACTTTTACCTTGTGCTTTGTTGACTAAACTCATGACTTCAAGGAACCATACCTATCATGAGATATCATTTTTCATACATCCATACTAGCATAATTTCAACTTACAGTATCTAACAAAAATTAACCTTCCATTATTCTTTAATGGATGTTTATGGCTTGATTCAGAATATTCATTTGAAACCACCATAACGAATAATGGTAGAGGTTGTGCTGTTCATAATTTTTTTCACATTTCGAAAACCTTTTCATGGTAATTCAATGTGCACATGGGAAGAAATATTAGAACTCAAGTTCGAAAGAATCAACTTTTCAGATGAAGGATAAACTAGAAGTCAATTTGAGGTCTCTTAACTGTACCATGGAAGGATTGAAATTTAATCTTACAATTTCAAGGGTTGAGTAATATTCGTGACAGTAGATCGATTTAATCATGCCTAGTAATCGCTGGCTCTCTTTAACATGCTGATTGTGTATGTGAAAATCAATACTTGGGGCTTCCATATATTTTTGTTTTGGAGTTTTTACATCCGATTGTGTAAATCATTTTATTTTCATAACAGATCATAAAATGTGATCGAAAAAAAAATATTTGATAGAGAAATATATACATGATGAATCAAAGAAATTGCATGATTTGCCATGCGTTCCAGAGGATGGTGTAGTTGTGTAAGTCAGCTGTGGGATCGAATCATAAACAAAATTGCTGCTCCCTACCCTCTTTACCTCGACCGAAGATGTTAATGTGCAAGATATGGGGTTGGCCCAAAGTATTTCCCAGAAATTCCATATCTATCTCGTCATGCATGTCACCCTCAGAGCTAAGTTGCATACGCACGCAAGGAGATTCATTAGGATATATCAAGTTTAGGTCCCGCAGAAGATAATGGATCGCGGATCTGCTGAAGGTAAACGAACTGGGTCGTTCTGATTTTATAAAACGAAATGGGCTGCTCGCGTTTTATTAAAAATCTAATTTTTTCCATTCGATATGATGTTGTTTACTGTCGTAGAATAATTATATTTTTTCGCTTTCTTCAGATTCCAGGCTTATCAGATCTGCTAGTGTTGTGGACAGCGCAAGCGTTAGAAGCTTTTGCAGTAGGTGAAAGCCAACTGAAGATCATAAGCGTATATTGAACTTCCATTTTCATGAGCCGAACAAGAAATCCATCGGTTGACTAAATAAAGCAGATTACTGCTGAGCTGGTGCGTTATGGCAGGGCGGAAGGCAAGGACGTGTTCTACTGGTTTCAGAATGCCACTGCAAGAGAGAAACGGAAGAAGGAACAACCGCAAACATGTAAGTAGTACTGATTACAAGGGCAGGTAGATTCTTATGAGTTTGTTATTCACATTGTTTTTTTTGACTAACCTGCCTTCTAATCCATACTACTTCATGTTTGTGGTTGTTCCTTCTTCCGTTTCTGTTGCAGTGGCATTCTGAAACCGGTAGAAAACGTTCGGGCCTTCCGCCCTGCCATTACGCTGCAGCTCAGCAGTAATCTGCTTTATTTGGTCCAAGGAAGGATTTCTAATGCTTGCGCTCTCCACAACACTAGTAGATCTGATAATGAAATGCCTGGAATCTGAAGGAAACAAAATAATAGAACTATTCTACGACAATGAACATCATATCCGCGTGAAAAACTAGATTTTTTAATAAAACGTGAACAACCCAATTCTGATTTATAAAATCAGAACGGCCCGGTTCATTTACCTCAAGCCGATCTGCGATCCATTATCTTCTGCTTGCCCTAAACTTGAAATATCCTTAGAACTGCACCCAAGGACGCTTCACTCACACAGAATGTGGTTACTTGCCCGCCGAATCTCCGGCAACAAGCTTCATAAGCATACTGAAGCTCCCAGACAAGAATTCCTCCTTTGATTGGATTAATGATCCTAAAACAAAAGGAAACATCAGTTTATTTTGTTTCATATAAGTTTACTAAACCCATCTCAGAGTATCTGATAACCATCCTTTGAACCTAATCAATCTATGCAGTGGACCCAAGCACATTGGATAAAACATCAGTCTATAATCATTCGTGGGTACTTGGAAATGAATGCAAATGTCAAGAGGATTAAATAAAATTTACCCGAGGAGGCCTGATTGAGAGAAAGCTCCAAGTCCTGACCATCACTGAATATGCTGACATTAACGGCGCCCCACATCACATCTATGTCATCATAGAAATTTGCATAAACTCTGTGGTAGAAATAGATATGAGCAGGAACAGCAGAATACAATGAAGAAGGCTGAAAGCACCCATGGCTGGGCCAACAGGATTACTGCCTAGATGAAATGTCCTTTCTCTTCGTATTCCTTTAGATCATGGGACAAAAGGACAGTTAGAGAATGACAAGAATGTGAGAAGGAATGGCCAAAGCAAAAGAATTTAAAGATCTTTAGAACCGCATAATCAGCCAGCTGTTTCGCCTGTCAGTATTGGAACTTAGCGAAGATGGGTGAGAGGGATGCAGAAAGCCAAGGTGACAACAAAAATAAGCGGACAGTAGATGCTTTCCAAATTCCCATTTTTTTTGGGTATCAAAGCATTTTCTCTGGAAGAGAAACTGAATGCATCGCCAATCTGGTGAACAGGGACACAATAAATTCCAACGCAGACGCTTCATATCCTCTCCAACCACCTGTCTACAGCACCGTTTAGTATAGAAGATAAAATTTTTACCAATGACATCCATTCTGTTATATTGAAATTTACAGAATTAATGCAAGTGATATCCGCTGGATTACAATTTACAAGACAATTGTTAGTGCTGTTTTCTTTTTCATGCTCCGGAAACAAGGGATTCTTTGGCTGTCTCTAATATTGAAGACCTTGATTTGATTGTCTCTAATCTTGAAAACTTAAAAAAAGAAAATGAATGGTATACATACTAGCATATATATATATATATATATTATTTTAATAATATATATATAAAATACGTCGAGAGATATTCTTCTCGAGGCGTCTCTTCAATTTTTATAATAAAAAATTGATTAAAAAATAGGCGCCTCGAGAAAGATATCTCTCAGCGTATTTTATATGCATTATTAAAATAATATATATATATATATATATATGCTAGTAGTAGGGGCGACGCAACATGTAATATCTTAAATAATTTTTTTTTTATAATTTTTTATATATTTTATTATAAAATTATTATAATAATTAATATGTCATAATATGATAGTTAATATGATTAGGGTAGGGTTAGAATTAGGGTTAGGATTAGGGTCAGGGTTTAGTTCGGTTAGGGTTAGGATTAGGTTTAGGGTTAGGGTTACCATTAGGGTTAGGGATAGGATTAGGGTTAGTGTTAGGGTTAGGGTCAGG